>JANHFL010002576.1:81321-121609 GCA_032468155.1 Oxyrhabdium leporinum | reverse complement strand
ATTTCGGGTTCCCCCCCCCCCCCCACCATAGAGTCTCCTCCTAGTGCAGCATCCTTTTTCCTCTACCTGTCCTAACTGAAAGCCCTATCAATTGTGGAACCAACCGGAGACTGGGAGCCGTAGCAGAGGGATGAAAGAGCCACATGAGGCTCGAGAGCCACGGGTTGCCGACCCCTGACCTAGGCCAAAGGGGCTAAAGCATTTTTAAATTCCAAAACATTCAGATAACATTTGGATGTATCTCAGAGACTTGCTCTAATTCACTGAACTGTAACAAGAAGAAGGTACAGCACAATCGTACTTAAAAGTTTCTGTTATTCTAGCCAATCTCATACAAGTAGCTTAGAAAACCTGCATGGTTTTGTCTAGCTAGGGTGGTTGTCATCAGGTGAACATTAGTACTCTTATCAAATTTGCAACTTCAGAAGTTTCCTGGTTCATATTTTTATGATACCTAACTAGTTATCAACACTCCAGTATCATCTGCTTTGAAAACATTCTGTAGCCTCACATGATCTGTATTTCCAAAGAAAAAATAGAGGGCAATACAGGTAGTCCTCAACTTACAACTGATAGCTTAGCAACTGTTCAAAGTTCTGAAAAATGGAATTTACAATCTGGTTACAAAGTTGTGACATCCATACCATGAACCCCTCCCCCCTTGTCCTGTGACTACTTTTTGGGTGCTTGGAAACCAGCCTGCATTTATGGCTATTTGCAGAACCTTACGATCCTATGATCATGATTTAGCAATGGTGTTTATTTCTAGTTTCTGGTAAAATCCAGCCAACAGCAAACAATAGGGCTGCTTTACGACTGTTGCATTTACTTAATGACCATCACCAAAAAGGTTGTAAAATCAGGTCTAGTCATGTGGTGACCCACTGCACAACCATCATGACTTACGACCGAAATTGTAGAATCAATTATAGTTGTAAATCGAGGACTACTTGTAAATAATAAAGGATAAAGCCACAATTGCGAAGTTCCTTTGTCTTTCTCAGCAGCATATGTGTCTCTTGGAGAAATACCCAATTTCTTCCTAATATTTTATGAATTTAAAAACTTTGGCTTTGGGTCCAAGTTTATTTTGCTTATATGATTGATGAGGATAGCCTTATTACATGGTTGTTCATTACTTTTAGTTTCATTTCCTTTTTAGACATTTAGATGCATCTGTAGAATATCATCTGTTTAATTTTCAAAGCTAGCGTGATGTATATAATCCCATTGTCAGTGACTTGGCAGCGTATGTTTCCTAAAGGTGTTTTGGGTATTTTGATTAATCCCTAATGTATTCCAAAAACTTTTAATAATTGCACCCATCTCTGATGTTAAGCAACATTTTTTTCAACAATCTATCTTATAGGAATTACTAATGGGGACGTATCCATATTACTTTTAAGGTTTTCAGGAAGGACACAGTTATAGTTAAACATTAGAGTCTAAGGGTAATTTGTCTCGTCTCTGACCTTACGTTGGTATGCATATGTAACCATGGAAAATAAATGAATAAAGTATTCATGTTCTATTAACAATTCCCATGTGTGTTGCAAAGGGATGTTGTTGAAAAATGTATGCATCTATTATTTATGTTTGGGAACATATTAACTGATCAGTAATCAGATCAATACACACACAGGAGAAATGTATTACAAAAATAGAGAAAATAATGGTAGGCAGGGAAGTGACAAAATGGAAATACCTATCGTTGAAACCAAAGATGTCTGCAGGCTATGGCCAAAAAAAGTATGAAGATGATGACTGTGACAATGCAGGCTCTACATCTTTTATGTAATAATTCACATGAAAAGGCAGAATACAAATTGATGTAGTTATGTAGCAATACATTTGCTGAAAAATGTCAACCTGCCTTCTTAAAATTGCTTTATTCTTTTTTGGTATCTAAGTATGCTTGCTTTCAGTTACTATTTTATTCATGAAGCAAACTTTCTGAATTAAAAAATCTGATAGTAAAAACAATGGGTACTTTCTGTTGATTTGAAACTTTTTCTACAAGAGTTTCTTAAAAGAAGCCAGATTTTCTAATGAATTTATGCTATAGAAAATTGATATTGAATCTTAAATATACAGAAATGTAATGTTATCAGCAGGAAAGGTTTTTCTTCTGCTTGGCTTGGGCAAAGATGTTCTTACAACTTATATCGTGTTATAAATTCTTCATCCATAAACTGACGCCATAGTGGAATATTATTCAGTGAAAAATCAAGAAACCTTGTGGAAATAACATGAAGAGTCTGGATGAAGGACAGTGAAAAAGATGCAGTGAGGCTAGTACACCATGAAGGCTTACTGAATACCAAAGAGACAAAACTGGCCTACAAAAAAGACTGAATGAAAAATAAAAGAGACATGGCAAGACTAAGTATTACATGACCAGTACACCAAAAAATTAGTTGGGAAAGCAATAATAACAGGCTAGGCAATAGCTAGGAGCAGGAAAGTTGAAGAAAGAGGCAGAGGGGATAATTCTTGTTGCATGAGACCAAGTCTTAAGGTCAAATGTATAAAAAACCAGAATTGAGAAGATAGCAATAGATAGCAAATGCTGCCTCTGCAAAGAAGCTGAAGAAACAGTGGACCATCTAATTAGCTGCTACAAGAAGATTGCATAGGCTAACTACAAACAGCTACATGACAAAGTAGCAACGATGGTACATTGGGAGATCTGCAAGAAATTTACAAGCAAGAACAGGTGGGATCATAAAATAGGCAAAGTGTACCCAGTTGTAACAATTGTCAATAAGAAAAAAAAAAGTCTGGATAATGGATGTTGCATAACATGGGTACAGCAAAATGGAAGAGAAAGAAATGGAGGAAGTAACGCAACACCTAAGACCTGCAAATAGAAGTAGAATGACTGTGGCAAAAGAAAACAAAGATAGTACCAATAGTAATAGCGTAATCCCCAAGTAGCTGGAGCACCACTTGAAACTACACTGATAAAATCACCCTCAGTCAGTTGCAAAATGCAGCTTTACTTGGAAAAGTTTACATCCTGCGACAATACCTTTAATGCCATCAAACAGCAACATCTCCCTATCCCAGGTCCATGGGAAGGACTTGAGAGGTGGATATAAATGTCAAATCCAGTATAAATATCCAGTTGACTATGCAACCAATGATAATGGTAGTAATAATTCCCCTGACACAGAATACTGGTTCATTGGTAAGCTACTTTTGAGTTATGCTTTGCATTTTTGTCTAATCTGATCATATCCTTGGAGTTTAGTCCTAATTTAGATCAAACAGCTGGAACATTGGTTCCAACCAATGATGGAACAAACTGCCAGTTTCTTAGGAATGGGCCATGTATAGCTTTTCAGATGTATCAGCACACAATAAGTACTGGAGGTCAAACAACAGTAAGCTGGTTTAGCAAAGGGGCAGAATTATATGAAATTGGATCCCTTGATCTCAACCGCAGTGTTATTTTTGAAAAAATAAATAAATAGAAAAATGGTTACTATGCTCAGGTTGGGTTGAGTAGTTTTGGCCTAAATTCAAATCTTCCTTAGTTCCAACTTAGTTGCTAATTTTGGATTGTACCCAGCGTATCAACTTTCAATCAATCAATCAACCAATCAATCAGAATATAGCTGTAAGTGACCTTGGAGGTCTTCCAGTCCAAGCCCCTTCTCAAGCAGGAGACCCTATACCCTTTCAGACAAGTGGCTGTCCAGTCTCTTAAAAACCTCCAGTGATGAAGCACTCACAACTTCTGAAGGCAAGCTTTTCCTCTGGTTAATTGTTCTGAGTGTTAGGAAGTTTCTTCCTAATTCCAGGTTGCTTCTCTCCTTGACTAATTTCCACCTAATGTTTCTTGTCTTCTGGTGCTTTGGAAAATAAGTTGGCTCCCCCTTCTTTGTGGCAGCCCCTCAGATACTGGAATACTGCTATCATGTTTCCCCTAGCACTTCTTTTCTCTAGATTAGCCATACCCAGTTCCTGCAATTATTCTTCATATGTTTTAGTCTCCAGGTTTTTAATTATCTTAATTGCTCTTCTCTGCACTTTTTCTCAAAGTCTCAACATCTTTGTTATAATGTGGTGACCAAACCTGAATGCAGTATTCCAGGTATTACTATGGTTTTATAAAGCTGTACTAATACTTCATGTGATTTTAATTCTATGCCTCTGGTTATACAACCAAGGATTGTATTAGTTTTTTTGGCTGCCACTGCACACTGCTGGCTCATATTTAAGTGATCGTCCACTAGGATTCTATGGTTCCTCTCAAAGTTCTTGAGCCATGCTTTCACCTAAACTGTACTTGTACCTTTGCTTTTCCTGCCTGATTGTAAAACCTTGCTTTTTCCTGTTCAGGTTGGCTTGGCTAAGAAAATAAACATAGAATGCCTCCCAACCCCAAACCATAGCCTCTATTTACAATAATATAGATTTGAGATTTATAAATAGGATGAAATCAGGCACTCCTCTCCCTTTTCCCTTAAAGTTGTATAATTTGTTACTTAAATTTCCACAAGTCTGTTAAGCATTACTCTTTAAAAGGGATAGGCATATAAACATTTATCTCCTTCCTAATGTATTCCAACCTTTACATGCAAAAAAAATACATACAGACACACAGACACACACCCCAGAGAGGAAACTCAAAACAATGGAGTCAGCATGGATCATGTGATTTCCCATACTGTACATTGAAGTTATAATTAGTATAAACCCTTCTGAAATAAACAAACTATGAGTGGCATGGCACATCCCAAAAATATCGTGCTATGTTGGTAGATTAGGAATCAGATTGGAACAATTTCAGTTTGCCTATATTTTTATTTCTGTGCGTAGTGCAAAACTTTAAGCTCAGTCTGTTTTGCCTTTCTCCTTGGTTGTAGACAAGAAGCTGAGAAGTAAATGTCTCTTCCTCCAAGTTTTGTAATGCTAAAGAAAACGACACGTTCTACTTCAAAAAAAACCAAGGTGTCTGGCTTGACAAAAAGGAATGATGTACGGATAATTTCACCTTGTTATTGAAAGTTTTTAGATAGTTTTTCTCTGCTGATCAATTAGAACAGTGTTGTCAATTTTAAGATACGTGGATTTCAATTCACAGAATTCCTCAGTCTCTAGAGCATATTATGGTTCTTACTGATTCATGTGTAAATATTAGTTTATATAAGAAGGATAGCATTTAAAAAAAAAAATCATGTCAAGTAGCGATTTAAAGCTTTACCTCTCAGTTGAACAGAGGTTCATTTTCCGTCTGCAGAATAACTAAAGAAATGCATCACATTTGAAATATTAAGGGGAATGGGGAAATTCATGCAAATATCCTTTGTTAGTGGAAACAGATGGTTGTTAGTCGGTGGTTTGTTGTTATCATCACCGCAAAATGTTGTGGATGTGATTCTTCTGGTGATACTTGCACTAATTAATCCCCTTTGTTACATTAATATTAATGTTTGTTATGGAGCATGTGAAGTGAGATAAGGTTGCATCATTTTGAAGCCATAATTAATTAAGGAAGCTAATTGATCATTGTGTTAAAATGCTCCAAGCAAGAAATGTATGTTAACAATTTCCAATTTAGACCTAATCGCGGGACTTGGATTGCACAAATAGGATTAATGGAATCTGCTCCTCCTGCATTTTCTGTGCAACGTAATATATTAATAGATTAAGGTGCTTTCCCCAGGAATGAATCCTTCACTGCTACTTCTAAACCAGAAATATTTTAGGGCACAGAGTAGGACTGCTGGAGTTGAATAAGCTCTCCAGTTCAGTTAGTCAGCAAAAATGTGCGCTGTTTGTTGACAAACAGGGAAGTGCATCAGCTGAGCGGCCATTGTGCAAGAAAAGTAAAAGCTCCTTCTGGCCTGCTTCATAGAGCAGAATCTCCGCCTTTCCGCCTCTATTAAAGCATCCTAAATAATAGGCATGCAGTTAGTGAAACCAGTTCAGGTACCATAACTGAGTTGCTTGTGATGTTAAATTCCTATGTTAGGTTTTAAAAAGAATGATTGGTGGTTTAGACCAGTGGTCCCCAACCTTTGTGGCTTTGTGATTGAGGGAGGAGGAGAGGGGAACCGGACAATATGAGCGGTGGGCCGGTGCATACGTGCGTGTGCACACATGTCGACTGCAAGTCGAGCTGTGCATGCACGTGTGCCTGCCAGCCTGCCTCGTGCAGCCCGGTTCCAAATAGATCATGGCATGGTAGTAGGCTGCGGCCCAGGGATTGGGGGACCCCTTTACCAACATATAATTTATTAAAATAGAAAAAAATTGTAATACCCATTTGTTTTGGGAAATGTAGGTTCAGGATATGATTTCTCAGCACAGGTAGTCCTCGACTTAACAACAGTTCATTTAGTGACCGTTAGAAAGTTACAACAGCAATGAAAACAGTGACTTAGGACCATTTTTCATACTTAAACGGCCATTGCAGCATCCCCATGGTCACATGATCAAAACTCAGACACTTGGCAACTGACTCATATTTATGATGGTTGCAGTGTCCTGGGATCATACAATCCCCTTTTGCGACCTTCTGACAAGCAAAGCCAATAGAGAAGCCAGATTCACTTCACAACCGAGTTACTAACTTAACAACTGAAGTGATTCACTTTAACAACTGTGGCAAGAAATGTCATAAAATGGGTTAAAACTCACTTAACGACTATCTCACTTAGCAGCAGAAATGTTGAGCTCAATAGTGGTCGTAAGTCGAGGAGTACCTGTATTTCATGTAATGGTGGGCTTGGATTAATTTTTCATCACATTCTTAACATACTTTCCAAACCTACCTTTAAAGCAATTTTGCTTCTGAAACCAGTTTCAATGACAATTAGAACTGTGCAAGAGGCTGGTTAGGATTTACACTTGGAATATGATTCTGGGACAAATTAACGTCTCTTTTCTAGTACCAAGAACTGGTCCTGAAGATATACACATATCACTACACATATCACCTCATTTTGTGGCTGAAATTTCCCAAAATAGAAAAAGGCAAACCCCCCAAGGGATCAACAGAAGAGATAGATGGCATATTCTACTCAAATAGCATACTTAATCCTGTTCATTTCTGTTTGAATGCTTCAAAATGTTGACAAATCATATCATGTTTGAATTCCTTTATGCCATATTAGAGAGAGAGAGTCAGAGAGAGAGAAGTAATAGAAATTCATGTGCATATTTATATGCGCTATAGTTCAATTCTTTGAATTTAGTCACACATAATTAACTGGAAGTAATTTTCATTGAGTTCCACTTGTCCATAGGCATGAATGAAAGTTCATGTGTTATTCAATTCAGCTAGATAAAGTGGATAATTAACTTTCAATCAATCAAGGAATCATTTTATCAATCAATGATGATTCTTCAATAATTTTGTTTTTAACAGAAGTGTTATCGTTGCTGTATGTCAGGATCATATTAACAACTAATAAAAAAAAATCTGTCTCCCTGGTATTTAGCGTTAAATATTTAATCCACAGGATTATGAAAGAGCAGGGCAAGGGGGGAAATGGAGTTCACTTAGACACAGCTAAGCTTTGCCTCTCAATCAGGATAGTTGATTCTGTGGACTGAAAACATTTGAAAGCTCTGGCTTAATCCATCAAAGGAAAATGAATAAGCTATGTGCCAATTTTAAGACTTTTTAACCTTCTGAATGGACAAGTTCAGAGTGCTGCTTTGGACCAGCAGAAGGATAATTGGCAGTGGACAAGGGTTTTCATTGAAAACTTATGGACAAGAAGTTTCTAAATTAGGCCATGCAGTTAGTCTGTAATTTTAACAATGACTTAGAGGTAGTGTGTGTGTGTGCGTGTGCATGCACACACACATACACACACAATGTTACTTAGATGGGCAATGAAACATCTACAAGCAAAGTTGAGAGTGTTAAGCTCATTTTTTTATTTTTTGATAAATTATTATATTTTAGAGATAGGTAAATATGTTGGGGATTGGAGTAGTATTCTTCCCCCCAAAAGAGGACTGTAGTGCACTACTTAATAAAAGGAAACTTAACCCTAGCCTTCAATTATTTTTAAAAAATGCCAATTAGAAAACATTGTTTCATACTTTGTAAAGTATCTTGCCAGTCCAACATATATGCCATGCAGATAATTAAAACAGGATGCTTTTTAAATTAAAAATTATACTCTGCTCTACTGCATCCATCCCACTTAAAAGCAGTTTGCAGAAATTAATGTTGTTATCTTAGTAAATACTTAAGATATATTGTTGTGATCCAATTGTTGGATCCTGGTTTAAAAACAGTGGCAGGAACTTGTGTTCCTTCAAAATGTCTGTTTCTCATTCTTGATTCCCACATTAACTGGGGAAGCAGAAGGTTTTGTACTTCTTCTTTTGAAAGAAGGTTTTGTACGTTTCTTTTGAAAGATTATCATGGCTCAAATAAATACATTTTAATTTTGGCTTGATTGCATGGCCTTTTTCAACCCTTCAGATTTTTGATAATCTCATATATTGTTTTCTCATCCTCATCTTGTAACCTTCACAATTATTTTGTGCAGTTGATGGATCAAGTTAATGTGGGGAAGATAGAAAAATGCAACTTTTAAGATTATATTCTAATGAACTAGAGTTACTGCCTCAGATTAAGAGTATTGTTTCAGGCGGTCCTTTCAGACATTGCATGAATACTCTTAGTAGTCTAAATAAATCTTTTTATTGTATCGAGTGATCATGAGATCAGATGTATTTTAAACATTTTGTAATTTTGGGCAGTTTTAATGGAAAATCAATTATAACTATAATAAAAAATAAATATTAGACGCTCTCCTAGAGCATAAGAGCTGAATGTAATCCAGATGAGGTAAAAAAGAGCAAAGTTTACCCTGGTTGTTTTGTGCAATTTAATTTGAAAAGCCTCACAAATAGATAATTTATCCATTAATATTCTTCTTTCTTGGTACATTCTAAGGACCTCTGTCACTATATTGCATAAGCATTTCACTTTATTATCTCCAATAAAACAAAACTAAACATTTCAGTTATTCAGTCAAAAAATTAACATACAATAGAGATGGGAGGGGAAAAAAGTCAAGCTTGGGATTACAGGTATCCTCAATTTACCACCAGTTGTTAATAAATATTGCCCCATTTTACGACCTTTCTTGCCATAGTTGTTAAGTGAATCAGTGCAGATGTTAAATTAGTAACACAGCTGTTAAGTGAATCTGGCTTCCCCATTGACTTTGCTTATCAGAAAGTCTCAAAAGGGGATTGCATGACCCCAGGGCACTGCAACCATCACAAATATGAGTCAAGCATCTGAATTTTGATCACATGACCATGGGGAATGGTGCAGTGTGAAAAATGGCCATAAGTCACTTTTTTCAGTGCCATTGTAACTACGAACGGTCATTAAACGAACTGTTGTAAGTCGGGAAATACTTGTAGTTTGAGCAAGTATATACGTGTAAACAAACAAACAAATAATCTTTTTACAATTCCATCTTATTTCTCACAGGCAGGCATGGCATCCCCAGAGATTCCTGAGCAACTGATAATTGCCTTGGAACCAGAAGCTGCATCAATTTATTGCAGGAAGCTCCGCCTTCATCAGATGATAGACCTAAGCAGTAGAGCGCCTGTCAATGGCTACACTCCCAGTGAAACTATTGGCTCAGGTTTTACACCAGGTACCACTCTTTTAATCAGACTTTGATTTGATGATGCACCTAATTCCTGCAGTTCACCTGTTTTCTTATGGAAGTATTTAGACAACATTTGTCTCTGTAAGTTGGTCTGATTTTGATAATGGGGAAACCAAGAATGAGGTATCTCAAAAAAGACAGTCAGTTGTCTATTAGCTTTCTCTTGGGTGATTTTGGAACTTGCATGCCAACATATGTGGAGTTTCCAGATTCGTTTATACCACTCCAATCAAAATGTGAATGTTTGCAGGTTTAGAGAACAATAAACGGCTATTGGGTGTTATATACTGATCTAATTTAAATAAATGTTTTAAGAAATGTATATGGCTGTGCAACTCAAACCACTGCAGCTCTGAGAGGCATAGAACAAATTAAGATATCAAACAAAAATACACAATTCTAACTAAAATATAGTAAACAATAATCAATGAAATGACTCAAATTTACGTATGTATGTATGTATGTATGTATGTATGTATGTATGTATGTATGTATGTATGTATGTGATTTGGAGACTGTCCTCCAGATAGGAACTCTAATCATGCTGGCCCCAGCGCCCAAGGATATACCTAACTATGGCAAAAAAGATAATACTGGTATGTGAAACTGTTTTCCAAAACTGGAGAAGAAAAAAAGAAAAAAACCCCCTTCCTTTCCTAATTCTTTAAAATCACCGTGCTGATTTTTGTGAACAAAAGCGAACATAAATGCATCTCAGATTAAATAATCTGGACCACTGCAAACTGGAAGAGGTTCTAATTTCAACCTGAGAGATGCTTCCTGCCAGGAATTCCCAGTGAATTTCTTGATTCAACTTATCCTTACTGCCCATGGCCTTTCTCTTCATCCTAGATCTAAGGAAAACAACAACTTAAACTCCCAAGGGCAATGATAATAGTTTGTTTTTTATTTTGTTGTGTTAAGAATTGATGGGAGTCGGGTGGCATATAAATTGATGATGATGATGATCGTCTTGTGATTTAGCAATTCCAAAATGCCCATTGAACAGAAGGCAATTTTTCCAGCAGGATATCCTGTTTGTTTTGTGAGCCTGTAGTCATTGCTGGAGATAAGAACGATACAAATGAAAATAATCTTTAAAAAAATATGATGAGAAAGGGAGACTTATGAGTATAAAGGGAGTGTCTAAAAAATCTTTTAAAAATATGATGAGAAAGGGAGTACAAAGGGAGTGTCTAAAGATATTTTGATGTGGGTAGAAATCATGTTGTGTATTTCTTTTCTACAGATCAGCTAAGATTAACAAAACAAATGATCTGCCTTAATGTCAGACAGATTCTGTTATTCACAGTTATTTATGAATTAATAGCCTAACTAATAACAAAATACTGCAAATCTACTTTCAGCAGAATTTGGTTTGCTTAATTTTTATTGTATGTTGATGGTAAGTTTGCAATAAAAGGTTTGGTTTATATAGAATTAAAAGCCTTCAACCACCACAAATATCTACTTTGAATCAATTTGTTGAAAGAATTACACCGAGAGCTACACCACTTTCGGGCTATAGCTTTGATTATCAGTGTATTAATTGTAATTCGTAACTGAATGATGTCTAGCCCACTTCCCGGCATCTGCGTTCTGCTCCAGATACATACAACTTTGCTTTTGTTCTTTTATACTCAGTCATTTTCTCTCTCTGTCACCACTAGCAAAAGAACACATTCGACGAAATCGACAGAGCCGCACCTTTTTGGTTGAAAACGTCATAGGAGAAATCTGGTCCGAGTTGGAGGAAGGTAGTGTCCATTCTTTTGGTCTTGCTGGTTTTACATTGCCAGTAGAATTGGGTTCTCTGCGAGATTCTTGCCTTGTTTCTTTTAGTGCCTTTGTGAATATTTGATTCTAATAAATGCAGAGGGCCACATAAAGACACATTTTTAAATATATGTCTTAAAAAAATTATAGGGTACTGAACAAAACTTCTGTTCTTCCTCACTGCAGTTATTTCCATACCCATCCACTGCTTCCCACCATGTGGACTTATTCTCAGCACCAGATAGGTGTTGGCTAAAGAATTTTAGAGTTTGGGATTTATCCCAGGTTTGGGAAGATGTCCTCCTGCCTCCGTAATTTATAAAAGGAGGTGCTGCTTTTAAACTTTGCCCTAAATTGTTAGCTGGTCCAAGCCTGTGCAAGATTGTTAGCAAGGTCTTGCCTAATGCAAGTCATACCAGGGTTTTAATTTTTCAGTGGCTTTTAGTCAGCTTGCATATACAATTCAGCATGCTTTTATTAAAGCCTTTTGCCCCACTTAAATTAATTGAGTCCTATAGCTTTCAGAAAGAGGATTTTTTTGTGTGGCAGTATCCTAATTATTATTTTTTAAAACACCTTTTAAAAGTATTTGTAATTTTGTTGGTTGGTGAATTGCTTAGAAGATTTGGACTGTGAATAGGACTGTAAATTCTTTAAATACGTTATTTGCTGCCCACGCAGGATAAGAACAGTGAGGCAATAGAACTCAGTTGCATGTTGTGTGACTCATTCGAGAACAATTTATTTATATATTTATAAATATAGGGACTCTGGGTAGTGAGTGGTGTACAAGTGAAATATAAAAACTGCATATAAATATATCAGAAGGCAAGGATAGTTAAATTCAACGTTAAAAAGGCTGGTGGAGGGAGGGTCTTCAAGAGGCTAACCAGCCCCATGGCTGCGTGTTCCTTTAGGAGCCACAAGCAAGTTGTCAGAGCCAGGTCTTCAGACATTTCCGAAAGGCCAGGAAAGTGGGGGCCCACCTCACCTGTTGGGGGCAGAATGTTCCAAAGGGCAGGGGCAATGACAGACAAAGCTCTCTACCTGGACCCTGCCAGTCACAGTTCTTTAGCTGATGGGTCTACAACTTCCTTCTAGATAGTGTCCAGATTAAAAGGTTTCATATTTTGTAGTCACATTTCATTGTTACACTGGTTGTGGCAAAAACCTTGAACCAATATAGTGTTTCAAGAACTTTTAACTGATGGGCTCCCCCACATACCCTCCCTGCCTGATTGGGTGGGATGGGCCATTGTAATTGGACAAAGATGGTCCAGAAAGTAACCTGCCCCATACAATGTAGGGCAGGGGTGTCAAACTCATGTCCTGGGGGCCAGATCCAGCCCGCCAGGTGCTTAGATCTGGCCTGTGGGGCCGCCCTGGAAACATTGAAGGACCGGCCCATGGTGCCTCTGCCAGTGAAAACACAAATTGCTCCATTTTCGCTGGCAGAGGGTTGCAGGAGGCCGTCCCAGCCGAAAACAGAGCTTAGGAGTCTGTTTTCGCTGTCACAGCGCTTGGGCCACTATAGGCACTCCCCAACATGAGTGATGTCAAGCTGGCTACACCCACCTTGGCCATGCCCCGTGGTCAAACACAACCCTGATGTGGCCCTCAATGAAATCGAGTTTGGCACCCCTGATGTAGGGCTTTAAAGGTCACCTTGAATTGCACCTGGAAGCACCTGGTATCCAATGCAGCTCATGTGTTACATGTCCTTTCATTAGGCGCTCAAGATAGCTTGTGTGACCTAATTCTATACCAGCTGAAGCTTCCAAATACTCTTCAAGGATATCTCTATGTAGAATGCATTCAATAGTCCAAACAAAGGTATAATGAAAGCACAATGCTTTTGGTTGAAGGAACCACTATAAACCTATTTATCTTTATTAACTCACATATTATTTAAAGTAAATGACAGTGTAAATAAGTCATTCTAGTTATCACTCAGTACATTGTTCAAGCATCTGTGCCTAAATGTGCTGCATTCCTAATTTGCTCTCCATTTTCAAATCACTGCCCATTCAGTAGCAAACTAGCTCATACGGTGAAATATATTAGATGCTTTTGGCACAGGCTTCAGTTACATGCTTTTTTTTTTTTTTTGTAAATCTCTTGTGATTTTTATGAAGTGGCTTTTAAAATAAATGCAAAATACCCACTGGGGGGAAAAAACCTGAACTGTTGTTATTCCCTTTTAATTAACAGGTGACCGTTACATAGTTGTGGATGGGGGAGGAGGAACAGTTGATGTGACGGTGCACCAGATCAGGTTACCGGAAGGGCACCTGAAGGAATTATACAAGGCAACAGGTAAATTCCTCACTCCTACTGTTTATAGAACATTTAATTTCTTCACTCGGACAACTACTTTTTTAAGAAAAGTTTTTTATTTTATTTTTAATACAAATAATCTTCCATTACATAGTGTGTCATCTGGGTACAAATGTTTTGCGGTAATAATTAAAATTACAACTACATTCTTTATATTAGTGTTTTCTAGTTTTAGGAAAACAACTTGTTACAAGGTTTGCTGGAAGTCATATAGTTTGTTCCAAAGAAACGTCTCTTGGAGGAAAAGCAAAAATTAGCATTGTGGTTCCTCAACTGCTTCAACAAATGTAGAAGAAATTATACAGTGCATTGATTCTACTATACAATTTTGTCCCTCTGGTTCATTATGAGTTTTTCTGTGTTACTGAGTGGGCCGCGGTGGCCCATGGGGTAAAGACACTGGGACTGTGCACTGCTGAGGTCAGCAGCTCGGCAGCTCGATTCCCATGAGCAAATAAACCGCAGAGGGACAAGAAAGGAGCCTTCCCCACTTGCCTACTGGCATCCTGCGGGTAAAGATAACACCACCCAAAAAGATTCCTTTCACAGAGGCAGCCAGCCACCTTGGTGATCCCTGGCTAACACGTGCCATATGCTAAATAAATAAATGTGTTACTGAGATCAGAGTATCAGTATATTCTAATAGGCACTTTAAAGAAAGTATACATAGGAACGACTATATGTGTGCATATATTATTCACTTGGGGACTTCTTGACAAATGACACATTCAGATAACATGTAAGTTATGTTGTGGGATGATCATTTTGGCTAGCCATGCACAACCTATTATCCATGGCTTTTACACAGATGTTGCATTCTTCTCCATGAATGAACTTCCTGATGGTGCCAGGATGTCTCTCGCATAAATTCCTAGACACAGCTATGGGTCAATACATAGAGCCATAGCTCTGCCCCTTGTACACTTAGTATACAAAGGTGGCATGTTTGACCATGAATATTTTTATGGCAAAGAACAAACAGCTGATTCCTGTCATGTGGTATCCTGATTACATGGGAAAGATATTGAAAATTCATGGCAATGCTCCTCCTGCTGCCTTTGATAGCCATTTATCACAGCAGAAAGGTGCTTGAATTTTCTAGGCAAAATCTTTTTAAGCAAAACGCTATACCCATAATTTTTCGCTGTATCATTCCTTAAATAATATTTCCAATTAACAGCATTTTATTTCTCATGCAGGAGGGCCATATGGCTCTTTAGGTGTAGACTATGAATTTGAAAAACTTCTGTGCAAAATATTTGGTGAAGATTTTATTGAACAATTTAAAATCAAGCGACCTGCTGCCTGGGTTGATCTGATGATAGCGTTTGAGTCTCGTAAGAGAGCAGCGGCTCCAGATCGGACAAATCCACTGAATATCACCCTGCCTTTTTCTTTCATTGACTACTACAAGAAGTTTCGAGGTCACAGTGTAGAACATGCCTTAAGGAAAAGCAAGTAAGTCAGAAATTAGTTAAGCCGTTCTGTGACTGTTTTTTTCTGGAAATAAATCATATGGAGTCATTGATACTTTGTTTTAAATAAATGTGGATAAGATTCACCATAGAAGAATTCAGAAGGTTTCTTGTATTAGTTGCATGAAATATGAGTAGTTAATTCAAGTTCAACTGGACAAATTGCTAACAATATGTGAAAGAACACTAGCATATAAACAATGTTTTCTTCCTTTTCAGCATTAAGCTTGTAAAATTGCCAAACCCAAACCTGCTTCCTTAACTAGTCCATTGCAAAAAGAAAACCATAGCTTTTTTTATCCCTTAAAATTTCATTTTGTAAAATTGCTCTGAGGATGTAGACTGTTCATCATAGCATTTACTAATGTAAACAATCTTAAAGTATGTAAAAAGGATGTGGGAGTATTTTTCCTTCTATTTGGAACAATCTCCCATTAATAAGTGATAGGATGGTGTAATATGCAAGTCAATGGCATATCTTTAGAATTTTAACTTTAGAATTTTTTAAAAAGCACCAAAGGCCTCTTCTAACAGGAGGGTGAAAAATCTAGCTCTCTGCTACAAAAACACTTCTGTTCACACAAAATATGACACTTGAATTTCACCAACTGGCTAGGCCTCATTGTCACATGCTGTTCTGATCCAAAAAGGCTCACCAACTCAAAAGCAGCTTTTGAGAAAGTGAGTGCCCTTCCTTGTGCAAACAGATGTGTGTTCTGCTAGTGCAATGCCTATAGTTATCTTTAAAAGCATGTCCTTGCTGTGAATTACTTTTTGACTGTAACAAGTGGCTATCAAATCAAGAAGAGAAACTGCCTGCCTATTTTGCAGGGAGAAGGGATGTCAGGCACAGAAAACAAGTTATATTTCAGTGGCAGAATAGGCAAGAGTTTCCCACCAGTTGTAAAGAATATTTCCCCTTCTAAGGAGTGTTAAGTGTAGAGGTGTACACAGGAATGTGGACTGACTTTGCCTTAAGACTTTTCCATCTTGATGTTAAACGGAAAATGGGATTGCACAAGTGAGTTTGATTCCTGACATGATAGAGCATTAACTGTTCGACCTCTATCCCTAAAATCTTTGTTCCTACAGTGAGGCTGAAGTTGAAGGATCAGAGCTGATGTACATCCTGGTACTAACTACATGTAGACTTATGAATATTCAATAGGATCGTTTTCAGTCTTTTTCCCAAATGGAATATTGATCCATCTCTTCACATTCCCTACAAAAAGTTCAAAGTAATTCTTAACCTGTACAATGTTGCCTCTGTTGACTTCATACCTATTTTCAAGAAAGTTTTTTAGAACTAGGGTAGTTGTTTTTTTTAAAGTTACTTTCTTTTTTTTCCAGTGTGGATTTTGTGAAGTGGTCCTCCCAAGGAATGCTGAGAATGAGTCCTGATGCAATGAATGCCCTCTTTAAACCTACAATTGACCAAATCATAGAGCATCTCAGTAGGTATTAAGGGTGTATAAGGCTTTAAAACTTCATTAAGAGTCAGAACATTCAGAATTTAGAGATCTTATCTCTTCAGGACAATTAATCCAAAATGTTTATCATATTGCACTTTTTTTAGCAGTTGTTGAGTCTGAGTATATTAGTATTTTATCATAATTTCCACTGAACGTACAGCCTGAAAAATACAAATTCTATACGTCAGAAATAATTATATTCTTGTTTAAAGATTATCATTTTTGTATGTATGAGATTATCAAGTTATATATGAAGAATATTGCCCATTTTTGATTTCTTTACGCTATCTCCTTTCATAAACAACTGTATATAACATCCTGATCCATAAATATCGTATACATACCCCCCCAGACACTCATACATACACCTGTACTTAGTGATTTTATCAAATTGTTCTCATGAGACTAGATTCTTTTCTCACTGGGTTTTAGTAAATGCACTATTTTTCTCACCCCATGGATTTCTTTCTCTGCTCAGGTGAGATTTTTGGAAAACCTGAACTGACAAATGTAAAATTCCTATTTCTTGTGGGTGGATTTGCAGAAGCCCCACTACTACAACAAGCTGTCCAGAATGCTTTTGGCTCAAAATGCCGAATTATCATCCCTCAAGATGTGGGGCTCACCATTCTCAAAGGAGCAGTCCTCTTTGGTCTGGATCCTGCTGTCATTAAAGTGCGCCGTTCCCCCTTGACCTATGGGGTGGGAGTCCTGAATCGCTATGTGGAAGGGAAGCACCCTACTGAAAAGTTGCTAGTTAAAGATGGCACCCGTTGGTGCACTGACGTCTTCGACAAGTTTATCTCAGCTGACCAGTCCGTGGCGCTTGGGGAGACCGTGTCCCGCAGCTATACCCCTGCCAAGCCTTCTCAGCTGGTCATTGTGATCAACATCTACAGCTCGGAACATGATAATGTGAATTTCATCACTGAACCTGGAGTGAGGAAGTGTGGCACACTCCGCTTGGATCTCACAGGAAGTGACAAATCCGTGCAAGGCCGGAGGGAAATTAAAACGCTAATGCAGTTTGGAGACACTGAGATTAAAGCCATGGCAATTGACATTGCCACTTCTAAAAGTGTAAAAGCTGGCATTGATTTCCTAAACTACTGATTTTTTTCCTTCTTTTCCACCCCCCCCCCCAATTGTTTCAATGTTCTGTTCACCGGCTGCCAAAAGCATCCTGAATTTTGACTAGATAGATAAAGCATAGAAAAAGAAAGCATCAGGATTTTTGATTGTTCTTATTTTTTGTTCTTGAAATTACCAGTTTGGAATCTGAACATAAGAGTTATCAGGTGCTACACAGTAAAGTGAACAACCCAAATATGTAATGAAAATTAACCACTGAAATATTACTGCTCTATTTATTCGGGAGACATGTCACTTTACTTGATGTCTTTCATATGTTCTGAATTCTAGGGCCTAATAAGCAAACCTGTCATTTCTACATTTAAGGTACCAGCTAATGTACTACTTTTTTTTAAGCACTATAAGTGAAATTTATAACCATGATTTGTGGCTATCAGTTTCACGGTAGAAATATGTTAAGTTTTCAGCAATTTTAAAAAATAACCTCTCTTATTTATATGATGGAGTAGGAATACTGGAATTTAAGCATGTAAAAATGCAAATGAACAGGTTTAGAAATTGGATCTTTGTAGCACAGAACTGTTATTTCTTTATAGGATCAAATGACATGTTGGTTTGGTGGGGGTTTGCTTCTGTTCAATGAAATTTTAAGTTAGTAAACCTGTTAGAGCTGCAAACTTATTAAAGAAATTGATCCAGTAGTAACATTTTGTGGGAAATGCTGAAAATTTCTAGATAATGCCAACACATTTGAGAACATCTTAGGAAAGGAATTCCTCCCTCCTGTGGAGAGAAGTAACATTGCACCTGAATAATTGGCCATTCATAGTTTTAAAAGCACTCAATTATAATGTTCTTTCCAATTAATTAACACCAACTTTAACTTTGCAGCACTGATGCTTGCATTTCCCTTTTTCAATATTTGAATAGAAATGCTTCCCAAAGATTAAACCAATTCTGTAAATGAGAAAGTCTCCCCACTTCCCATTTTACTCTTGTCCAACCTTTGGCATTATTTATCTATACCTCTCGACAGCCAGTTCTTGTACAAAACAAACAAAGGGGGTGTGATAGCAATAGTTAACCAGAGACCATCTCTATCCCCAGGTTGTAGAGCAAAAGGATCCATTTTCATTGCCTTTCTCAGCCATGCCAAACAAAGGAAAAACTTACTCCTAGAGAGTGATATCTCATACAAGAAAAGTGATAACATTTTCCTGGGGTCAACTTAATTATTTGATAAAATAATTTATATAACACCATAGAAATTACTCCGAGTTTCATTAAGAAAAAAACCATTATATTCACAACTAGGTACAGTTTCAGTTATTTACCAATTTGCAGAATCAGATGCTCTCCCTATATCTTCCCTTTGGAATAACTGCATAAACCAGGGATGTCAAACCCACTCGCATCGCTGGCCGTATCATGGTGTATTGCGATGTTTTTGCCTTCGCAGAGCCAGGGTGGATGTGGCCTGCGCAGGCCATATCCAGCCTGTGGGCTGTCAGTTTGACAGTTGAATGTTCTTTGAAGGAAATGTACTGTTTTCAATTTACTGTTGTCAGCTGCTTCCATTCTGTGACCAACAGCCTGACTTCAGCAATAGACTCCAGGAAAAGTAACTTCTTGGCAGAGAAAAAGAAAACCCTGCAAAGAAGTAGTTGAGCAGTTATTTCTGACCAGAAGAGGGAGTACAGACATTATTTCTGAGATCACTTAAAATGGCTTCCAAAGGACACAACAATACATTCAACGTGAGTGAAGCTTTAACTGACTTATATCTAAGAAGGGAGAACGGAACATCAATCTTCACATAGAAACTGACTAAAACTCTAGTGCCGTCTTGTCCAAACTGGTGTCATCCAGTAGCGTAGGCCTGTAAATCCCAGAATTCCCAGTTAAGATAACCAGCAGCCATGTTGTATAGGAATTCTGGAAGTTAAAACAATGTCAAAACTCCCAGAAAGCGCCGCATCTCTGGCAACAGGGGCTGCCTCTGCTAAGCCTGTCTAAAACTGCCTATGCCGTGGACAAATCTGACGTGACTACAGATGATTTGATGAAAATACACTGCCAGCCTAGTGTGTCTTTCCAGGCTAACCACTTACAATATGAAGGCTGCTTCCAGTTGAGCACTACAATTCAGGGCTTGATAGGTAGCTAATTCCAACATGTTGGATTTGAGGCCAAATTCATGACAGTGGAAGGGTCTGTTTTGTCAGCTGGACGCTGACACTGTTTTTCCCCACAACACAGAGAAAACACATTGTTATCCACTGAAATCCATTATGCTTTCAAGATGTGTGGAAGCTAATTGTTTAGCTGGATGTTTTTTCCTATTAGCTATGCATGAGTGAAAAGCCATAGAATCGTTTTCTTTTTATCCCCCCTCAAAGTGTCTCGGATTTCTTACTAAACACACAAATTAGGGACAAACTTTGCATCATGCAAACTTTTTGATTTTCTAGGAAGAATTTAAAGGTATTATATCCTATAAATATTTCCTGATAGATTGAGAATAAGCTTTGATTTACTATCAGAGGAGTAGATTGGGTCATTTTAATTACAGCATCTAACTTGTTCCTCCAATAATTATTCCCCTAGAATAATTATAAAGTATGCATGCTGGGATTTCTTTCATCCTGACTGCTGTGTTCTTAAAAGGCATTTTTCCCCTGTATGAGTGAGTTGAATGCCTTTATGTAATGTTCAAATAAGCAAGTCAGTGGAATGAGCTATGAACAAGAATTATTTGATGTATATACAATATTTAAATATTGTACAGATGTTTTCTTTCTGAAAGTGGTATTTTCTTGTACAGAATGATCTTTATCCCTGTTGATTTGCATCAGTGTTTAATTTTAAATAATATAGTTTCTTCCGTGACTTTAGTAATTACAGGCTTTTAAAGATGACAAGAGATGTAATGCACAAAGATGATCTTATAATAAGGGGAGTGGAGTGTCAGGATGTCAGACAGTACCACATTATTCTCTGTGCTACGCAAATAATAGCTTACAGACACAGTGCTGAATTTTTCATTATTTTTGCTTTAACAGGTAACAGGCTGCCTTAATGCTATGCATCTGCTCTGCTTTGGATAATGCCTACTTTATATAGAAAGTAGAAGATCAGTTACCACATTATCACACCAAATGAACTCCAGTTTCAAGGCATACATTTTATTTTAATTACGTCTCTTCTGTGAGACAAAAACTGAACCACAATGAAGCATCAGAAAGGAAGGGGTTCCAGTAATGGCAGATGTGCTGAAGTTTGTACAGGCCTGTACCATCCTCTCATTACAAAACATATATCAAGCTAAATCAGGAATGGCTCAATATAAAATCACATGTTGAATGCCTTAATGCCTAGATAAGCCTCTAGTGTTTCTGAACCTTGGCAAGTTTATGTCTGGTGGAGTTCCATCACCCAAAATTCCCCAACTAGGAAGCATGGGATTTGAACTACACCAGTCAAAAGTTTGCCAAGGTTGAGAAACATTGCAATAGACCAGTGGTACTTTTTCTGTATTATGAAATCTGTAACCGAAGTTGTGGAAACATAATTGTTGACTGAGTCACATGATCCCTCTGTTAAGACTACATTTCATTTTTTTTCCTACTCCCATGACTATCTTGGAATGCTAGTACTTCATTTCTACTAGCTACATCATAATCTCAATAGAGTGCTGGTTTATTAGAATTAACATAAGGGCAAAAATTATTAAAAATGTCACAAAGCAAGAAAGTGCTTGCATTCATTACTGTGGCTTAAAAGTCATTAACTTTCATGAGTGATTCTTTGAAGCTGTAACACCTCTCCCAACCCCCAAGCAGAAGCTGAAAAGGTCAGACTACTTCAAGCAATAGCAAAAAGTGCCATTGGCAGGAGGTGTGAAACACTTATTTCCTTTTCAAAGTGCACGATACCCTTACATAATGGAGATAAAAATTTTAACCCAATACTGCACCTCAGAAATAAGCCCCCAACTCAGCAGGATTTACTCCCAGGGAAATGGGTTTAGAACTACAGTGCTGATGACTTACATTAGAAAAACTGGATACAACTAATTTCCATTGACCTATTTCAGAGCAGGTTTGTTGCAGGAAGGAAAACCCTCCTTTTCTTCTCAAACTGGTGAATTGTCAGCTTGAGTGCAGAAGATACTTTTCCAATATTTCTGCAAATTTCAGTCACTTCAGATCTTTTATAATCTTGTTTATTCTTTTCTGTCTTTGCACAAATGCTGTCTGGTTCTGACTCTTAAGGAAGGCTGATTAGAATCACCACTTCCTAATCTGAATTGCTTTTCAAAGCCATAGGTTAATGGCTTTGAATTCATTTCCCCCTTTTACATAGCGAACCAAATTTAAAGTGGATTCCTGAAAACCCCCCCCCTTTCTAGAATATATTGTAGTATCCTCATTTGATTTTAGGTTACATTTTAATGGGTTATATTTCTGGTACAGAAAGATTGATAGGAGCAAGGTTTATTTTTGTTATAAAACTTTTATTTCCCCTAAACAAAAGTGCATGCATAGCAAGCATCTGTACTCTTCATGAATCAAGCTGTCAACAAATTAGCTACTATTCCAGGTCTAAAGTACTATATTCCTGCATTATTGAGAAGCCACATACTCATGGTGCAAGGTAAGCCACATACTCATGGTGCAAGGTGTTAACGTGCCTCGCTTGCGAGAGGCCAGAGGTCCTTTAATTTCTGCATAAAGATTTGTTCCTTTTTTAAAAGTGGATTACAATAATCTTCAAAGATAACCAGTTGTTTAGCAATGCAGAGCTTACATGAAAATATTGCCTTTGAATGGGGAGACATGTAAGATTCTGAACTGATTAATGCCTCAATGTGCTTTGTTTCATATGCCTGCAGCCGATGAAGGGAGATAACTCGTGGAGGGCTGCTATGCTTGCAAAATATAATATATAGTGTAGCCAACAAACCACTTCAGCTATAATCCTGCCAATAAGTACAAATATATTGGCTGATTTGCTCTTTGGGGGCTTCTTCTTTTAGTTATATATAAAAAGCTTTCAGCAGTTTTTAGAATATATATATACACATGGATACACACACAAATATAGAATGCCACTGATAATAAGATACAGGTTTTTGGAAAATATTTTTTCTCCCTGCTGTCAACTCCGTCCTAAACTGAATATAATTTTGCTGGACATTGTCTGCCACTCAGGTTCCACCCCCACCCCCTTCCAAAAATAATAGTGGAAATAGGATAGATATTTAATGGAACAGTTTAGAAATAGAATATGTAATAGTGTGACAACTTCAGGCTTTATTATGAAGCACGAGGTTACACTTAAAATAAATGGTAAATAAATGCTTCCTTATAGGTAGAATTTATCCTGTCTTAAGTGGGTAGAAAACATCAAAATACAAGTAGGAAACTAAAGTTTCCACAAATTATAAACTCTAATCTATTATCTTCTGGTTTCTTGCAAACTGGCAAGATGTTGACTAGGTGTGAAAAGACACAGGTTCAAGTCCACTCAGCCACAGGAATGTGTTGGGTGACTTTGGGCCAAATGCTTTCTCACAGCCCAGCTGATCTCATGGAATTGTTGTCAGGAGGGAGAAAAATGGAGGAGGGAGTCTCAAGTGCACCATTTTGAGTTCCTGGAGAAAAGGCAGGATATAAGACAAATGAAGTTATTTAGTACATTAATTTAGTAAAAATATTGTAAAGGAAAGCTTGTTCTACTGATAAAATCTTCATCTTGAGCATTTCTCTGCTTTCACTAGAAATTTCTGTCAGAGCAAAATCTTAAGAAATCTGGAAACTAGAAATCTTGTCAATCAAATCTGGGCTTGCTAAGAGATCTCAACCATTTCTCTTGTTTTTGGATAAGCAAATGTATCAATATGTTACAAGATATACTTTTCAAACAAAGGTCATGTAATTATAGCAAATTGCAATATTTATGAAAAAAAAAATCCAGGGTACTTTTGTGTAGGTTGTGGAGTGTAAGGCCAATGTATACATGCTTGGATAACTTCTAAAGCAGTTTATAAAAACAATCTGGTCCGTGTGATTTCATTGACTGCCTTCCTTGTTCCAGATTCTTAAACACAACTAAATTCTGAAGATTACAGCTTGTTACATTTACATCTGAAAACACTGCTGTTCAAAATTTCAAATAAATTAGTAAATCATGTTGGAAGTCATTTTGTGTTTTTTTAAGGCTTCTTGTGTAAAAAGTTATTTTCTGTAGTTTACATTATTCTTTAAGCTTGCAAGTATTTTCAGATACTTTTCACTGTTCTGCTTTGTCTAATATTTAATTATTACATCTTTGCAATTGGATATTCCAAATTTGTTTTTGAAATGTACTAAATACTGTGAAATAACCTTACATAAGAAACAAAAGGAAAAAAAAACCCTGAATCTAGAATAAAAGCCTCTATATAGCTCTTCCTTAGTATTTTTGCTCTCTAGGGGACTTCCCTTGGAAATTCTTACTTCTTCTAATTGATATCCAACATTCCTGAAAATTACAATGTTTTTTGAAACCAGAACGACAAAATCCAACATATGCTCTCTGAAGTAATCGCCATGTTTAATGGTCCTTGCTACCAGTAAGCAACAGTCATGCTGCATGCTGTGTGATCTGATGCTTTCCAAATAAAGGTGGACTTTCACGCGGACCATGAATCGTGGCTCTAAAATCCCATCAACCTGATGGTGTCACGTTGAATATATATACTCTTGTGCGGAACTACTATATCCTTGGGAAAAAAGCCGAATCCTTCCCGTTTGTTTTTAATGAAACATTGCCTTAATCTAGCTCTGGGATGCAATTTAGTTTACCGGAGTAATATTTGGGAAACTCCAGATTCAAATCTATTGGCAACTAAATAGGTCTGCGAAGCACAATATTCCTACTTTCCTCCTTGCTTACGATCAGGATCGTTGGAGCACCCAAAAGCAAGCGGTCAATTTGAAAAGCTGACCCTTCAAAAGAAGCGCGTTCCTTCCTCTTTTCTTCCTGCCCGATCCCTTTACTCACACCCCCTGCTACGGCTACACTGCCTCTGCCCGAGTATTATTAAACTCCGGAAGTCTCCCTCCTGCTGGTTGTAAAGATCGTGCAGGCTGAGGTCATAATGCCGTGGGATAGTGGCCGGCTATATTGATCTCTTCTGGGAGGGGCGGGAAAGATTCGGCGGAGGAGCGTGTGGTTGGCAGAGATACATACTATCGTGGTAAACGCTTCCCTCATTCCTCGCGGGTTCCTCGTAAAACTGAAACCGGGGAGGGGGTGGTGGTCCCTACTACCGCTTTCCCGCTTACAATGCTTCTTAACCGAAGGCACTGGTTGTTTCTCTGACGGCTTTTTTTTTCTCTGACTCGCAAGTCTCCTTTTGCGGGAATGCGCTTCTTAGAGTGAACCTCTATTACTTTTATTTTTTATTGTATTATTTTTTCCCCTCACCGTTTCTCTCTTCTAATATTCCGCACTAAGAAAGCTATGGGAAAGCAGTAGGAGCCAAGGAAAGCTGGGCAATTAAAAGCTGACCGGCTTTTATTGGGGGAGATGGATGATTGTAGGTACTCTGAAGATTGTAGGTACTCTGAAGAGCTTTCTTGGCTTTTAAAATGGTGAGAGAATTTACCAGAAGCTATGTACAACCCTTTAGTTAACACTTTGCCACATTTAAAGGCAAGAAAGGACTATGAGATAACAAGGAACAAACCCAGGAAAGTTGGCTTATTGTTTTGTGGGCTGGTTCTGGATAGCTCCTAAGCTCACCTTGGCTGCTCTTATAAGCTTAAGCTTTAAGTCTATGGAGATTCTCAGTCATCCAGGTCATGGTTTTCCCAAATATATCTTTGGGATTTAAGCCTTAAGGGAATCTGTTTGCTTGGATGAAGAAGAAAAAAA
The DNA here is from genome assembly GCA_032468155.1 of Oxyrhabdium leporinum. NCBI lineage: Eukaryota > Metazoa > Chordata > Lepidosauria > Squamata > Cyclocoridae > Oxyrhabdium > Oxyrhabdium leporinum. The sequence continues at coordinate 95,866 of JANHFL010002576.1, read as the reverse complement.
TAAATCCAGCTCGCTAGAAATCCCGGGACTGTTGGTTTCACTGGACAGTTGAAAAATAAATGCCCTATAAAAAGACCAAACCACTTTTTTTCATGCTGCCAAAAAAAGCAACATAGATGTAGTCAACAGGAACTGAGCTTGACTTGAGGGTCCTCGTGTCCTTAAGAAATTGTACAAACACTTCTTTTATATCAAGGATAGTAGGTCCTTGTTACCATGGTTCTAGGGAGGGTTTCTTATCCCTGACATTTCCTGTCCTTCCTGAGCTGTTTTGAATCTGCTTTGGAAGGCTTATTTCTCATCATTGGTGCCTATATCCATGTGGATGGTCTTAATGACATTAAATACAGAAGTGATTGACCGAAGTGATTGACAAACTGGAAGTCAATATGTTTTGAGTAAACTGGCCTTTTAAAGGCTTAGTCGTATTAAGGTATGGATGCAACACAGCATTTGCTTTCTGTCATCGTAGCTGGAAAAAGCATGACAGCATTTCGGCGGCAAGTAGATGAATATCATCCGTTGATACCAGGATACACAGGTAAAAAAATTATACCTTTGGCCACTTCTCGGCCACTAACTTCACAAGGAATTGCAATGTCCAGATAAAGAGGAAGCCAATGATCAACTTTCTCAGCTCGATTGCTTTGTTACCATTTAATATATTGGTCTACGAATAACAAACAAGATTATAACTTTTATTAGCATTCTAAAGCTAAAAAGAAAGCCTCACATCGTGCAGAAGGATGTTATGTTTAACCAGTGGTACTTTATCTGTATACTACTAAAATTCTTGTGCCTTGTAACCTTCAACTGGGCAAAAGTGTTTATCAAAAGGCTAAACATTTTCAACTAAGGTACCACAAAAACAGCTAACTTATAGAATGTATCCAAAATCTGAGTGCCATGACTTGAATTGAAATTTGGCAATTGTAAAATATTTGTGATAGAATTATCATAAAGTATTTTATGACATAATACAAAATGTCATAAAACATTTCCTGTGGTTAATTGCTGATGTTGACTGTGTTATACAGTTCAACCTGACATACCTTCAAGGCAGGTATATTTCTGGAGATATCTCTGAATTTTTAAGAACTTTTCTGGTACAGCTAGTCCTCGACTTATGACCACTGAGCCCAAAATTTTTATTGTTAAGTGAGATATTTGTTAAGTGAGTTTTGCCCCATTTTACAACCTTTCTCACCAGTTGTTAAGTGAATCACTGCAGTTGATAAGTTAGTAACCCAATAAATTAGTTAGTAACCCAGTTGTGTAAGTGAATATGGCTTCTCCATTGACTTTGCTTAATCATAGTCATAAATATGAACCAATTGCCAAGTGACAGAATTTTGATCACATGATCATGGGGACACTGGAAAGGTCATAACTCTGAAAAAGGGCCATAAGTCACTTTTTCCAATGCCATTGTAACTTTGAACAGTCGCTAAATGAACTTGTAAATTAAGGACTATCTGTACATTAGAAGCTCTGCTATTGTTGAAGGAAATGAGGAATCTGGTAAGGAAATCTCTCTGAAACAATGATCCAATGGGTTCTGAGTCATAGAGTCTGGGCTATGAACATAATCTACAATTTTGGAAAGAAGAATGATACACAGAATAAAACTTTATCTTCAAGCATGACGGCTTCTCACATGCTAAAAGAGATGTCTCTGGGCATCTGCTTGCTTACCGTTGTTCTGTTTTTTAAGCAATCAGGCAGTATATAAACTGTTGTAATGATCAATGTAAGTCAAGGGAAAGCAACTGTTTTTGGACTCGGTGGGTACATGAAAAGCCAATGTACTGGTGGGAACAGTTATAACCCCTTTAGAATAAATAGGGTTAGCATTGGCTTATTGAAAGTGGTGAGAAGGATATCCTTTACAAAATCTCAAGGTACCTATTTAACATTTTTAAATTCCTTGAAAATAGCTACTTTTTAAACAGCTGTGTGAGCCTAGCTAAGTGTGACAGGTGGACAAAGTAGAAGTGGATCTTGTTGATACTTATGCTGATTACTATAAGGCCAAAATCATATCATACCTAATAGGACTGATAGTATAATTAGATCCCAATTTCACTATCCATTGATAGGCAGAGCTGTTAGCTAGCCTTGATCCAGTCATAGATGATTGGAATGGATTTGGAGTTATTATCATTTCTCAAACTGAAAATGCTCACTGCTGCGTTGTATACGTCATGAATTTGCTACAATACTGGAGTCTTTTATGTGCTCTAGCCAATTTGGTAATCTGGCACTCTAATTTGAATTGGAATATGTTCTTTCTGGATTAAAATTAGGTTCCGTCTCCACTTGTACCCAGAGTTATTTAAATGCTCAGGTTATAGATGAATCAATCTCTGTAAAGAAATAGTAAGGTAGCAGTGCCTAAATTGACGTCTTCCAGATGAATTCACCCTCTGTATCCCAGGATTCATAGTCACCCCAACCTGCAATTATTGTAGGGGAGTGTTACTATTTCTGGAGCTAATTTATTTGGGAAACACTATTCTTGAATATGCCTTCTGGAGAGACCATCAATATCACATTCTTCTTTGCCCTCTTTCTTTGCTGACAGTTTCATATAAAGTTTCAAGGTGAAGTTTAACTCCTTTTTCATTTTCATATCTCTGGTGAGAGTGAATATAAAGAACCCCATCTTCCTTTTCTTTCTCTAGCTCCATTTTAAGCACTTCCTGCTGCCAATCCATCTTGCCCCTAAGTAGAGCTCCTGTAGCATTTGTAGGACAGCTTAGAATACTCAGTGGCATGCACCAGACTTTAATCTTTGCCATGTGTTAGGAATAGTAATTTATATTATGGGGATGGGTGGGAGAAATATAATAATCAAATATTATGAATATAATCACCTGGCAAGAGATGGCAAAATAATATAATTTTTAAAGATATACCCCCAGGGCTAAAAATTCTGTTTTATAACCCAACAAATAATCTATCTGGCACAGCTGTTATGAATACAGGTAATAAAACTTTTTATGATGGACGGTATAATTAACTAATAGGGTTATAGTGAAGTAGCTGCTTTCAAAGCTACAAAGACCTTAAAAGGATCGATGGCCATTGGTTACGGAAGCAATAGTACAAGATTTTTGCTTTACGTTTTGGATTCGATCATTGTTTCCCAGGCAGGCAACTTTGATATGCTAGCTGAGGAATTCTGGGAGTTGAAGTTCACAAGTCTTAAAAGTTGCCAAGTTTGGAGACCCCTGTCCTAGATATATGTAAACATGCAAAGCCTAGGCTATCCTATTTTAAAGGTTTCTGAATGGCGCCTGACTACATTTCTTTGCTTTTTCTAGGATACATCCCTCTCAGATTCTATCGTGTTGGAACTAGCTTTGGAAATGATTCTGTGTGGTGTGTTAAGACCTTTCGTGATATTACAGACAGAAAGAATGACCAGGTAGCTGAACTGAGGCATACAGCAGCCACCGCGCCACAGCTACCACCTATTTGCTCTAACGAAGAAATGTTAAATGTACTTGATGACTATAATTACAAACATCATCCCAATGTGCTGGGTACAGTATGCATCATTTATAATAACTTTGAATTTATTTAACTCCCTTTAATTGCCATTGTACTCTTAACATTATTGATAAATAATTGCATCTTTAGTTGTTTTGGTTCTTGAGTGCAGCAGAATCCAGATTATTTGGTTGGTGTGGAAATGAGCAAAAGGCTGTTGGGAGTCTTTGTTAAGGGACTTCTCTCTGAAAAACTTATAGCATAGCTTATGTTTAGATTTGCAGACAGATCTGGCAGTATTGAATATTTAAGATGCGATACAATTCAAGCAAGCCACAGTAAGCAGTAAGTAATATATAATAAGTTTGGACCAAAACAATATTTAAATAGGAGTGAAATATGAACTTAATGATATTAGAATTATTGTCACTTGAAGAGTGAGGTCAAACAGGAAAATAAGTATTCTCATTTTAAAAATAGGCTAACCCTTAGAAAATGCAACTTGGTGGAAGTGAAAAAGCTAAAAGAATCGAAAAGCAGAATGAACTTTCATAGTATTTGAGTTACTACTCCAGAATACAGATTACGAATTCTCTGGGTCTATTTGATTCAGTTGTATGTTATGATCTGGTGACATAGAGACTTCCAGAGTGGAAATGAACCTAGATTTATAAAACAATCTAAATCTTGAAAAGCATAACCATGCCAAATGGAATGTTTCTTGGACTAGGAATGAATAAAGTAAGCTTGACTTTGCAAGAAAAGATGAAGAATAGGGAGTCAGATGTTTAGATGAGCTGCAGTCTACAGGATGAAGATATATTCAAACAGAAAGATTGTAAGAAAGAATATTTTTAAGCCAGCCTTACAAGTAACCTTTTAAATAGATGTATTAATTTGTCAAAAATTTTCTTTCAATTGCTGATTTAATACTATGCATTAGTGTACAAATCAGGGCATGAATTGTGTTCTTAATAGATAGTTTATTAATTGATTAATCTTACAATTTTATCAAAATATAAAAAAGTACAGAATGTAATTTCAGGGTAAAATGTTTTTAATAGACTTTTTATTTTAAGTGTCTTGGTTTAGGAGCATTGTTCAAAGCCCTCCCCCCTCCCCCCTAAAGAGTTGCCCTTTACATGACTCTGAATCAGTTCTGGATCTGTTTGTCTTTATGACATTACCTGTTTCATGGATTGAATTCACACTTTTTGTCCTTTTTGCAATATTGGGTTTGGGATGGCCTGTTTTATTAGCTTTGTTCTTACTTCACTATATCTGAATTCCTGGACACAAGCAAACATTTATGTTCAGCCTAACTCTGCTAGCAAAGTAATATAACCAATTATATTATAAAACCAAAGCAAACCCAGTCTTAGCTTCAGTTTGACAGCCTCTGTAGCAATGTATCTGAAAAGGGGTTTTTTTCCTACTTAGATAAGTAGTTTTAACAGAATACAAGGTCTTATTTTTTTCTCTGAGTTGTGGCTGTACAGATATGAGCCGATTTAGAGTTATTGTAAAAAGAGTGTAGGGGTCAAATGCTTTCATTCTTCTAGAATTACCACTAGCAGAAGTTTTAAGTAGAAGGAGAAGAAATGAAGCCTTCACTGCTGGGTGGCTTCTTCCATCACACTTGATTCTTGTCTCGAAAATAGGCACACATGCAATGAGTACTGAAACTGCAGATGGGCAGGCACTTGGCTATTTTTTATTTTTAGGTGGAGTAGGGATCTGGTTATTAATTTATTTGAATATATTCATTTGAATTAATTACCCACCCAACTCCAATGGATTATTTTTGTTACCCTAGAATTTGTAATATGGGAGTGGGAGGCAAAATGTTGTTTGAGTCTTGTTTGGAACTGCTAAGAAAGTAACCACATTCGCTGCCTATTCCCAGCATTGTAAGGCCAGCTGAAATTACTATGATTGAAGATTAGCTTTATAATGGTTCTGAAGGATCAGGAAGGAATAACCCTGTGAATGGAAGTGTCCTTTGTCTTAAAGGAAACTGAATATTGCTAATGCTGCCACTGATGTCATTTACTCTGTATCTGATTGGCATATTTTCAGTATATAATAGCATTGATTGTCTCCCCCAAAATATTCATATTTCCCAAACTCAGTTTTGTTTCTGGTTCCTTTCTAGGAGAGCATGGGAAAAAAGTCACATTTGAGCTCTTAGCTTTTGGATATATTTCTTTCTTTATTCATTCCAACTAGAAATTTGCATTCTGGAGGCTTAAGTAAGAAAGACCTTTTTACTAAAAGAAATAGTAACAAAAAGAGTACTCTTTGTTCATTTTATTTTTCCCAAATATTGAAGCTTAAGGCTGAATGACAAAGGTCAGTGTTTTATCATCACAGTTGCCAAATTCTGTAGGGTATTTTTTTTTATTGCTCTACTGAAGGGACCTCATAGATGTTACCTACAATGGAACCAGACACTGGATGGATATGTGTGCTTGATGAATTGTAGTGATGAATAGGATACCAATAATTTTCTCATTGGGAGAGAGAGATGAGGAGTATTTCTCCCATGTCAAGTCCTTTGGTGTTTTCTTTTTCCTCCTTAAATTATGTGCAAGACTGGAAACATAAAGTATGACAAAGGGCTCTAATAACCATGCTATTTCAGATAGGAGGCCACATGTATTGGCTTCTCTCTGTGATTCTATGTGAACTTGCTTCATGTTCTTTAAAAAAGCTCAGCTGGAAAACTAGAAAAGGTACATGAGCCACGGTAGCGCAGTGGTTAGAATGAAGTATTGCAAGCTACTTCTGCTGACTGCAGTTTGGCAGTTTGATCCTGACCGACTCAAGGTTGACTCAGCTTTCCATCCTTCCAAGGTTGGTAAAATGAGGACCCTGACTCTGTAAACTGCTTAGAGAGGGCTGTAAAGCAGTGTGAAGCGGTATATAAGTCTAAGTCTAAGTGCTTTTGCTACATTGCAAATTTAGAATTAATTTTCCATAATTGAGGTTCTACTATTAATATTATTTGATTTTTATAAATGGGCCATAATTTTAGGGTAAGTTTCTCTGTTCAGAGTATTTCATTCCTTTCTTATCAGGTTTACTACATTTATTGTTATCAGAACATCAGTCAGTGAATACTGTGGTCAGTAGGCATCCTTAGTTTTTAGATTGTTCTAAGACAGGGGTGTCAAACTCAAGGCCTGGCTGCTGGATCCAGCCTGCGGGGTGCTTAGGCCATCCCAGAAATAGCAAAGGACTGGCCTGCGGTGCTTCTGGCAGCAAAAACTGAGCTCGGGAGGGCCGTAGGCAGCACCCCACCAAGCTCCTTTTTCGCTGGCAGAGGGTTGCAGAAGGCTGTCACAGCCAAAAGCTGAGTCAGGAGCCCGCTTTCACTGGGAGAGTACTCGGGCCTACAGGCACCCCCAACACAAGTTATATCGAGCTGGCCACGTCCACCCCGGCCCACCAAGGTCAAAGACAACCCTAATGCTGCCCTCAATGGAATCGAGTTTGACACCCCTGTTCTAAAAGATTAAATATTATCTAGCAGATGTTAGCTCCAGTAGGTAGGTCAGACCAGAAAGTCAACTACCATGTTTCTCCAAAAAGAAGTCCGGGTCTTATTTTCTTTTGACCCCCCCAAAAATGGCCAGGCCTTCTTTTTAGAGGGTTCTAATTATTGACTCACCTCGTGGCAGTGGCACTGACAACTCCACCCAGCAGGAGCCCGCTGCTGGCCCCTTTTCTGTGGCCGCTTGCCGCCACTCGCATGCATCACCCCAGCCTCCATTTTGCCTTTAGATGCCTGCCAGAAGGCATCTGCAGCTGATAACAGAGCTCCAGATCAATCCGGAGCTCTATTATCAGCTGCAGAGGGCTTTCTGGAAGGCATCTTTCCTGTCTGGTAGTGCTATACCTTCTCCTCTTTCTTATACTCCAGTGAATTAGGGAGATCTCTTCCTGAGCCAGTTCTGAATAGTATCTTAAGAATTTTCCTTCTCCTTTTACCTAGGTAATTCCTGCATATTTCTGTCAGGGTCATCTTCCTAACTCTTTACAGCAGCCTTTCCCCATGCTAGCAATTTTCAGATATGTAGACATCTCCATAAATTTCCCCAACCAATATATGTTTTCTTATAGCAAATTGTGTGCCAGCCACTTGTAACAAAGCTAGACAGCTTACATCGATAAAACATTAATGGCTTTCTAGAATGACAGGAGAAAAGGAATCAACCTGGCCTTATAGAGAATACTATTTGAGTGCAGGAGATGTACCGGTAGTAGTGTTGGGCTTGTGTACCTTTAGAATCCTGGGTGGAAGAGAATTCACAGACTTCTTGCTTGGCCCAAAGAGCACAGGGAGATTCAATTCAGAGGAGATGGTCCTGCAGGTGACGAGGCAAGAACTTATCCTTTGCTGAAAATCCTGGGACTTTGAGTTCAGAGAACTGGAGCACTGGGAAGATTGTTCTAAAGAATTCTTTTAGGTTAGGCAAAGCTTAGAATTCCTTCAAAACTTATTCTTCCCTTTGGTATCTAATAGGTGATTTCTAATCTGCTGCTTTTCATCTCTGTCTGGGAAAAAAAATGGGCCTTGTAAACCACTTGGGTAGATGTTGGGAGCAAGGATGAGCCAACCCTGCTCTATGGTAGGCTCTTAGCAAGCTATTTAAAGGAAGATTTATTGAAATGCTAGGGGATAAACCAAAACTTGGATCAGTTTCTTTCTGTACTTTCAATTCTGGTTAATGTTAGACCTGGTTTTCATCCCCCCCCCCCCCAAATACTATTTGGAATCCATGTTAGCCTTCGTTAGCTTTTCAATAATACTTCTTTTTATCATTTTGCAGGGCCTGTGGAGACCAAAAGAAGCCTCCTGGAACCACCCATACCAGGCTGGAGTGGCTTCGTGCCTAGATCCAGGGTCACAGAATTGGGTCATGGAGTACGCTATCATGTGATGGCAGAAAACTGCTACCAAGATTTTAAAAACTCATTGGATAGAGGCAAAGTTCTTACTGGGAAAGATCCTATGTAGGTTCATGTTGAGATGTTCTTCCTTTGGTCTTAGATAGGGTGGCACTGCCCCAAACAGACCCTGTGCGTAATTTGGGGGTTCTTTTGGACTCACGATTCTTGCTCGAAGAGCAGGTGGCAGTCATGGCCAGGAGGCCCTTTGTGCAACTGCAGGTTGTGTGCCAGTTAGGCCCTTTCCTGGACCAACAATCCCTTCTAATATTCACTCATGCCCTAGTCACCTCCCATTTTGACTATTGTGATGTGCTCTACGTGTGGCTACCCCTGAAAAGCATCCAGAAGCTTCAGTTGGTGCAAAATGCAGCAGCCCGCATGGTTTTGTGCAGACCTTGATGTGCACATGAATCACCTCTCCTGCAGGAGCTGCATTGGCTGCCAGTTTGCTTCCAGGTGCAGTGCAAGGTGCTGGTTGTCACCTTTAAAGCCCTTCATGGCTTGGACCAGGTTATCTGAGGGACCGTCTCTTGCCGGTCACATCTACCCAAGCCACTAGAGTGGAGGAGGCAAGAAATGTTGCGGGTCCAGTCCCCTAAAGCAGTACATCTGGCGGGATCCAGAAGAAGGGCCTTCTCTTTGGTGGCTCCCTCTCTCTGGAACATCATCTCTCCAGAGATTAGATGGCCCCCACGGGTCTGGGGAACCCAGAGTGGGATGGAGCCCATTAAATGACTGGTATGAATATGTGTTGTCACTGGGATGGGAGGGTATTTTATCATTTTCCTTTTTTATTATTTTTCTTTTTCTTTTATATTGTGTTTTATGCCTTTGTAAGCTGCCTTGAGTCACCATGTACGAGTATGCGGCAATATAAAGTTTTTAAATATATAAATGATGTAGATTGCTGCTCTGCCTTGAGAGGATTTTGATGTTATATTACAGCACATTGTTTGTTAATGGATCAGGAGTCAAGTTTGGAAATATAATTTTAATAAATATATTATTATATATATATTGCATAAGTAATAAACAAATGGACTTAAAATGGGCCATGGATTGGTCTTTTGTAATGGTCTATTATTATCAAAATGGTGTGGTTAGGGCACCAGGCTAGAAACTGGGGGACTATGAGCCCCAATCCTATATTTGTCATGAACCCAGATAGATGATTCTGGGCCTGCCAGTCTCTAGAAAGAAAGCAACAGTAATCACTTCCAAAAATGTTTTTAGGAATTTGTGCAGGTGGTCACCAGGAATCAAGATGACTCAAAGGCAAGAACAAAATAAATAAGTGGAATCAATGTAGAGTATCCTGCCTATCAGCCTCAGCTGTAATAGTAAGAAAGCCAAATATTTCTGGCAACCAAGCCTAGCCAAACAAGTGTTTGTTATTATTTATTATTAATACAAGAAATTCAGTAGGGGTAAAGCTATTTTGTCTCAGCAGGGGTCTCTCTCTCTCTCTCTGTGTTGATATATATTCTATTCTTTTCTATTTTAGGAAAGAAGTGCCTGTGACCAAAGATTCACGACACCAGAGATTCTATAGGCCTGAAGGAATGATGCCCAAGTACACTGGCCATATTCCACGTAAGGGTTCAGATTTTATTCTTTGAAACCATGATGGGGCATTCAGCTATTGACCAAACTTTTAGGCAAGCCTGTTGCAACTTTGGTTTGAAGGAAGAATAGAGGCAGTGCTTTTCCATGCCTCTTTACTGCTTAGTGATTTTAAACATTGTCTACTGCACTTTCCTCAGATATGTTGGGGCACAACATCTATCATCCAGATCAGCACAGGTTTACACTGGCTAAGTAGTGAGTTCCTAGAAAACAAATGGTTTTCAGAGCCTGCCAAAATGCTTATGCAGCATCTATTGCAGTATTTCTTAAACTTGGCAACTTAAGACATGGGGACCTCAATTTCCAGAATTCCCTAACCAGCGTGGGTGGTAAATTCTGGAAGTTGGTTCATGCATCTTAAAGTTGTCAAGTTTGAGAAAGTTTGATTTATTACTAATTCCTTGAAGTAACTGCAGCCTTTTCTAAGACTACCTGTGCCAAAGCACTTTGGGCCTTCAGGAATGCTATAATTCTAGCCAGCAAAGGCAGAGTTGTGAGTGAGGGATGTTATGCTTCAACAAGTATAAATCAGAGCTGAAAAATAGAGGTGAATAACTGACAGCATGCAGCAGAAAAGCTGATACATATATCAGTCTACAACAGAGATGGACAACTGTGTCCTTCATGACCTGTGAACTTCAACATCCAGAATACCCAGATCCCAGACTTGGAAATCCATAGGTCATAAAGGGGCCATAGTTGCCCATCCCAGTCTATCAGCTGTACCACAAAGTTTCTAAAGGACTTTGTTGATTTAAATTTATAATGGGAATGTTTAATATTCAAATATGTTCAACTTAAAGCAGAACAGTGACAATAAGCAACAATATTACAACTCCGCAAGACAAATATAAAATAGCAGATGAAATATTTCATCCAGTGTCTAAATAAGTGGCTGAATATATTGAAAAAAAATCCAGACTAGCTAGCTTGAATGATAAATTAGAACTGTTTCTGCAAGCAATAAATTTGTTTTTATAGCTTCAGATTTCATAAGTAACAAAATTGATTACAAAATTCATCTGGCAGCATAGACACCCATACAGAGTTTAGAATGTTGCAGCTGACAGCAAAGAAAAGCATAATTTCTCGCTCCGATAGCAATACGAAGGGATCAAGCTTTACAACATTAGAATTTCAGTATTTGGATTCTGTTCTTCAGTCTTCCCTAAAGAATTGATAAACAGTTTCCCCCAATGGCTGTTGGCTAAGCTTGTGGAGATATAAATGAAGGGGCATTTAATATCAGGAAGACTCCAAATTGATAGTTTAATTTGTGCAGTCAGATGCCAAATTAGTTTAATTTGTGCAGTCAGATGCCAAATTGGTTGCGCATGTTCATGTTGGAAGCACCTTTCAACCCGGAAGCGCCTTAGGTGCTTCCAACATGAACATTGGAAGCACCTAAGGCGCTTCCGGGTTGAAAGGATTAGCCAGTGACATCACCTTTGCCAGTGGGATGCCTGATTGGGGTTCCTTTCATATCCCTGTTAATTGGCTGTTGTTTCCTTGTGCTGTCAAGCCCTGGGCTCCTAACTATCTGATAAGATAGTGGCTGTTGACTGATAAAGAGACCGTTTCTCAGGCTTTAATCATTTCCCTGGCTATTGTTGTACCTGCACAGCTAACAATCTTATTTCAATATTTCAGCATACTTAAATGTCTTTCGTTCTTTTAGCGTGAAGATGTAGTCCTTTTAGAAAAGCTAAAATCTAGGCCTGTGCAGTACTTTTAAGTCTTTTGGCCCCCAAATATATATATTTGAAACAGAATCCAATCTTTTACCAAGGAGTTCCTTCAGAGCAGTGCTTCTTAATCTCAGACTTTTAAGCTGTGTGGACTTCATCACCACATCAGTATTCACTATCAATTATGCTGAAGTTCATCCATCTTAAAGGCCCTGAGGTTCAGAAACATGGCAATAGAATATGATGACATGTAAAAACTGCTTTCTTTTTGTTGTAATAGCTAATGTGTTAATCCAGTCAATTTGCCAACCAAATGTATCTACCCTAGAGAAGAAGAAAATTAAAGACCATAGGTTGCAAAATATATAAAACAAAATATGTGTGTTTTGCAGATGAACGGTCTGGCATTGGAAGAACATTTGGAAATATATGCAGAAGTTGCTCTGTATGCAGTCACACAGATGTGAACTATGGAGCTTATCTTAGTAAGAAACGCAAAATGGAAAAAGGTCAAGAGCAAATCAAAGAACACACGGAAACATTAATTGCATAATATTTGAACTGTACTATTAGACAATTAAAATGAACATTAATGTCTGGAATGGGGCTACTTAAAAACTTTCTCTCTCGGACCAATCATGTGAAAGTGTACAAGTATTTTAAAATATGTGATATTTCTTATCTGTTTGTAAAAGAGGTACTGTGCCAGGAGAGATCCATAACATGACATATACTGTAGACTGAGACATCACTTACATCAGTTGGAGGAAATGAGTGATTTCAGGGGCATCTTTGATGAAGAAGAGGCTTTGAGGATATATGGAAAAAATGCAATTGTCTTTGGGTTTAAGGAAGCATAAAACTACAAGGTGTCAACAAGTAAGGAATTTAAAAGAGATTTCAAACATTGAGATGACGTTCTGCAAAGATGAGATAGCCACCACTTCCATGTAGATTAGCTGAAGTTTTGAAATAAAGAGTAAAATATTGAGAATTGTTTTAAAAATAATTGACAAGAGTATTGTCCCAGTTTTTCTGGTGGCAGTCATGGTCACTGGAAACCAAGAAGGTCATTTTCACATACAATGAAATTTCAATCTGTTTTAAAAAGAGAACAATTGTGAGTTTAAAGCAGAAGATGAGAGATGTTTGTTCATTGTTTACCAGACATTTTAGTGGGACTGGTTTTGCTCTTAAAAGTTCTCCATAATTGTATTTATATTTATTTATGCAAACAAACAAGACACCTTGGTGAAGTTATCTACACAGACAATTGTTCCAGTGTTACTGCATTTTGATATATATAAACAAAGTTTATTATCCTGCTGTTGAATTTTGTCATAGACAAAGCACTTATTGGGTGTTTTGCTATTAAGGTGTAAATATTGAGCAGGGACTATTTTTAATATAATTACTTTAATATTTGAGCAGTTTATATAATATTTTTCCATTTGAAAGTACTTTTCTGTGTTTATAGAGATCAAATAATTATGTCATGCTGTTTGTTTAAAGTGCATTCTATAAAATATTTATGTACATATTAAAATTATCTAGTTAATTACTGTTCTACAGTTGACCTTACAATTTCTGTCAGCATTCCTTCTAGATAATGGTAAGCGGGTTTCAGACTTAAACTCTCTTTTGACTTTTAACACTGCGATTTTCACCAACCATATTTAGATATAACTTGGGAAATACATGCAAAATACATGCTGATGCATTCCGGGTAAGTGTTTGGACCAGACTGAAAGCTTATTTTGTGCATACACAAAAAAAAAATCTAGGTCTGTTTTCTCCAAATTTACTTAAAAGGGATAATATAATAAATCTGCTTGTTAGATAAACATCAGTCACTCCCTGCCAATTGCCAATTAATCAGCTTTTCCAGTCAAAGCACCCTCAGTATGTAGGCCCAAATTCTCAGAATTCTTAGCAGTAGCTTTCTCCTTCTAGTAAAGTCTACTAAAGTTCACACATCTTTCGGGGTGATATATTATGATAAAGCAATCTTCTCCAACCTTGTGCCCTCAAGGTGATTGAAGTCATTCCAAATTCCAGTCATCCCCAAGCAGAGTGACTGGAAAGGAGAGGGAATTGTATTTGGCTTGCTTGGAGAGCACCAAGGGTGAGGAAAAACTGTGTTAAAAGTTTTGTGAAGAGATGTTAGCATAATAATAAATAAGTGCCTAACTTAATTACACTTGAGAAGGTTTTCCCCCCCTTTCCATTTGATTGCATGGTACCTTGTCAAGCATTTCAGTTTCTGAATATTTCAGTTAAACTGTTAACCTTTACACTTAAATTTTCCTTCTCAGCCTATAATTTGTATGGTCTGCCGTCAGAAAAGGGAGGTAGATTAGATGGCATCTGCTGTACTGCAAACTATAATTATTAACAGTGTTTTGCATTACAAATGCACCCTTCAAATCCCTTCTCAGTAGACGGGTAGAGCTCCTTTGAAGCGTTACACAGGTAAGACCCACACTGGGACTACTTCAGCCTGTCTTCTTCAGAAAAAGTGTTTGTGAGAGAAGTCCTGCTGAGTGGTTCAAAATACTAGATTACACACAGTTCTTCAAGTGAGAAGTTTGGAGTTGCATTCTGCAAATTAAAAAACAACTCCCAAAGAAATTGCTGCCAAGCTGAGAAGACTACAGGTAGGCCTCGATCTACCACAACAAATAAGCCCAAAATTTCTGTTTGTTAAATTTATTTATTTATTTATTTTTTACATTTATATACCGCCCCATTCCGAAGACTCGGGGCGGTTTACAGCTTAT
>JANHFL010002576.1:67367-81221 GCA_032468155.1 Oxyrhabdium leporinum | reverse complement strand
ATAAGCAATACTCTTACATCAGTATATTAATCCCATATACCTCAGAATATTGCCCCCACAATCCGGGTCCTCAAGTGAATTGTGAATTGTGAATTCAAAGTGAATTGTGCCCCATTTTATGCCCTTTTTTGCCTCAGTTGTTAAGTGAATCACCGTAGTTGATAAGTTAGTAACCTGGTTGTTAAATGAATCTGGCTTCTCCACTTGTCAGAAGGTCACAAAAGGTGATCGCATGACCTTGGGATGTAGCAACAGTCATAAGTATAAACCAGTTGACAAGCATCTAAATTTTGATCACATGATCATGGGGATGCTGGAAAGGTCATAACTGAAAAACGGTCATAAGTCACTTTTTAAAAAATGCTGTTGTAACTTTGAACGGTTAGTAAACAAACTGTAGAGGACTATCTGTAATTTTAGCCTGTAATTTTTACTTACTCATTGACCATCATTTTCTACATAAAAGAAATGGTCCAATCAGGATCTCCCATCTAGAAACTGATAATATGGTATTGGGGAATGTGTAAATCAACACATTATTGTAAGATATCATTATAACTCAAATGTTCAGCAAAGGAAAATCAATGCAAAAAGTATAGAGAGGAAAAAAGCAAGCTCACAAAAGTGCAGGCCGCATTTGATGCGCATATGATAACTTAATAAATGGCATAGAAATAGGAGTTTTGACTATGTTTCCAGACCCACTGAACAAACAAAGGTCTCACTTAAACATAATTCATGGTTTCAACTAAGAGCTTGGGAACAAACTAATATTAAAGCACAACTACAGGTAGTCCTTGAGTTGCAAGAGTTCATTTAACGACCATTCAAAGTTATGACATTAAAAAAAGTAACTTATGACCGTTTTTCACACCCTTACCTCATGGTCCTGTGACCAAAATTCATGTGCTTGACAACTGACTCATAGTTATGATGGTTGCAGGGTCCTGGGGTCGTGATCATCTCTGAGAAGCGAAGTCAATGAAACCAGATTCACCTAACAACCGGGTTACTTAAAAACAGTGATTCACTTAACGGGGGCAAGAAGGATTGTAAAATGCGGCAAAATTCACTTAACTGTCTCGCTTAGCATCAGAAACGTTGGGCTCAATTGTCGTAGGTCAAGGGCTACCTGTAGTTCTAATTGTGGGTGGAGCTATCCTTTGTCATAGGATTAAAACACAGGAAACCAAAAGCTAATAATAAATATCCTGCCATCATCATTTTGTGTGTGATGGAAGGAAAAAGCTTATACCCTTATTCAGCTTGCTATGAGGGACCGAAACAGGTTCAGTGTTTACTTGGTTTAAAGGTGATAGAAAGTTTACTTTTAGATCATATTGTCTAAATTAATAACCTGTTTGATATGATTTTACCTAGCAATGGAGAGACGGAAAAGTCCTTTGTCAATAGAAGGTTTTCTTTTCTTTTTTTGTTCCCTTTTGCTATTCCTGGGATATTAAATTCTAGTGAATACTGTATAGCCCTGCACCAAGGAGATGCATTACAGATTTTGGTCTAAACTACCCCAGCACTGTGTTTCATTATAGAAGTGTCAGGGTGTTTTCAAATGTTGATAGCAAAAGCTGAATTTGGCTGCCAAACTATTGAACAGGCTACATCAGTTTCACAAGTCAAATGTCTCTTAATTGATATGATGCTGATCACAAACTTTGCTATGAATAGTACAGTGTTAAAGTCTGAAAAGACCCATCAATCTTACATGCACTTTGAGCATATTTTGTTGCAAATAGCATCCTAATTGATAGGCCTGATTATATGGCGAGGAGCCTAATTTATATATCACAAACTGCAGTCCTTTTGTTATTAAGGAAGTTGACACCTTTACAAGAGAACAATATATGTCAACCAAAATATATACCAATTAGGCCTTAGTGAGACACTGAAATGAATGATTTCAGAATATGCTGTATTTACAAATAATATATGGTTTACAGCCACTTGCATTTTAAACAGCAGTTCTCTTTGTTGCTACTATTTTAAAACTGTAAGCATTGAAAAAGGTCACGAAAATATGTCCATTAGCACTGAAAGCCAGGGAAATGGACAATAATTTGGTGTTCATTTAACTTTGCATTTGATGGGATAGCTGTGAAATGTAGTTTGCTTAAACACTACCCAACAAAGTGATTGGTGCTTCACTTCATTATTAAAAGAGAGTGTTTGATGGAAACCCATTGTTAACTATGAATGCACTGACGTGGCAAGTAGTCATACAAAGCAGTTGTAAGCATGGAGAAAGCAAGAGGTTGTTTACCACTTCCAGTTTCAAATCCTTCCTAGAACAGAACATTACCTTTAAAAAAAATTCTACTTGATTCCATTACCAACATCCAAAGACTGGAAATTAAAGGCCAAGATTGGGAAGGTATGCATTCAAGTCAGCTGCGAAATGGGACAACTTGCTGCAGCCAACTTGCCATGGCCAACTCATCATGGGACAATTTGTGTCAAAACAGGAGTTACACTATTATCGAAGAAATGGTGGAATATAATCATTAAAGAAAAGATGCCAAAGGAGGGACAAAATCAAATGGAAATGACAAAAATTCAAGTATTTGTTTAATTTTTTTAAATAATTGAATTGTTGAATTGTTCCACAGTGAGTTGGCCAGCGTGAGTTGTCCTGTGGTAAATTGGCTATGGTGAGTTGGCGGTGGTAAATTATCAGAAGAGGTAGAACTTGGAACCACACCAATATAGATTTATGTGCAATTTATATCCAAATATCCAGAAAGAATAACTTTTCCAAATAAGACAATGGTCTGAGATTAGTATTGCTGATTATATATATATTTTTCTCATACAGCCAAGAAATGTTTAAGTCCATGGAAGAAGAAAAGCACAAAATCCTAAGTACATAGCACATACTTATCTTCGGTCTGGGTGCACAGTCCCATATGTTGACAAAATATCTGGATAAGCTCTAACATTGGGCACAGAAGCACCAATGCCCCTAAGGTTTTGCATGTCATTTTCTTACTAGAGTGACAACAACTCTATCCTTTGACATAATGGGAGCAAGGGCAATGAAGGAAAAGAGCTCCTATATCTTTAAAATTAAAGTCCCCCTGTACTATCACTTGGGCAGAAGAATATATGAGGTGCTTGAAACGTTATTTTTTTAATTAAGATTTGCACAAAATCTTTCCGCATTTCAAGATTAGCATGGTGTGACTGTTTGCAGCACATCTTCTCTTACAGTTTCACTGCTGCAGAACTGGAATCTGGGAAGTTAAAAAAAAAGCAGGCATTAATGTATACACTTTGATATCACTGTTGTATTAGAATGAACTTTAAAAATTTAGTATTACCGCCTCTCAAGAAATGTAATTAATTCAAAATCACCCTTGAGGCATTTTATATGGTATACAAAAAGGTATACAATTAGTTTTGTACCTTTGTTTTTATAAGTTTTGTACTTAGTACAAAATTATAAAAGAAAGTAAAGTGAGTAAGAGTAAGAAAAATTGCCGATTTTTAATATTCAAAGAAGATATTTGTGGCTACAACTCTGTGCCCATTGATGTAGAAAACTCTGTGCTTAAGATGGATTGTAATCAATCAGACTGTTATACCCTCTTTTTTGCTGATCCCCCATCAAACTCTGTCATAGGTTCAAACTCTCTGACAATTTTCTCACACCCATGGCACCTGATTCACATGATTTAACAAAAGAACTTTATCAAGATCACTATGTTAGGATCCTGATCAACAAGACCTAATATAGACTTTTCCTCCAAGGTTTTCAATGGGTCTCCTTTACATACAACTTTGTCTAACTCGATGTAAAGGAAATTAGCTCTGGAAACACAGTAAGAAAGGACCATTCATTTAAGTATCCAAATTAGGCAAAAGTTGGGTCCAATGGCAATAACCAATTCTGCCCTGGTTCTTCCTCCCTCTTCCTTATCCCAGAATGTTAGACTCTCATCCTCGAGGGAGATGAGCCTCATCCCCAAATCATATACATGCCAGTAGGCATCGCGGCTGCAGAAAAAGCAGCTGGTACAGAAACTGCGGGCAGTGAGAACATAAGCAAAGAACAGTGAGAGAGTGTGGAGTCGAACAGTTGAGCCCTGCTCCTAGAAATCGTGAACTCTCCATTCTACTTGAACCTACTGGGCATCCAACTTTTCCTTGACAAAGAGAAGGAATCTCACAAGAACTGGGTTGAGCTAGGTAACACCCCTGTGCATCTGTATCCAGATACATGCAGCTTTTTTGTAAGAATGATAAGAAATATACTGAATCAGACTATGGGCCAATCTACTTTAACATTCTCTTTAACTCTGGTCAAACATGCATTTGTGACAGTTCCCACTGGGACAAGGTTGCTGCTGCTGCTTCTTCTACTTTTTTTTTTGCAGTTCTTGCATAGACTCAGCTATTTATAATATGCTGCTTATTATATAGGAGTTGTGCAATAATCAAATCTAATAGTCACTGATCACATCTTCTCAATAAATTTGTAGAATCTTCTTTTAAATCCAATGTTAAATTAGTGTCCATTATGATCACTGAGAGTTTCAACCATGTTTGTCCCACTAAACTAGCTTTAGAATAATTTGAAATGTACTGTATAAAAGCATACAAGCTATGATATAAAACTGTAAGGCCCACATATGTAGTACATAAATAATTTTGCAAGTTTAAGTAAGTATGCTTTTTTTTATTCCTTGTCCTTGAAGTAATTAGGGTATACATACACATTCCCAGTTTCTCCATCTTGTACCATAATCTTTGTTGCTCCTAGTCGGGGCAAAGTTGGGTTTATGTAAATGTTGTTCCAAAGAAATTTAACCTTAGTAATGGTTCCAACTTTAAGTTCTACATCTATTAGCTTGGTATGAATCTCACCAGGTCTGAGCTTCCCACTTAAAAACAAAACCACATAAAACAGATAAAGTCATGTTGTTATTTTTTTATAAATACATGTATCCATTTTTTCCAGTCTATGTCTGTCTGTCTGTCTGCGTCTGTCTGTCTGCCTATCATCTGTCTGTCTGTCTGTCTCTGTCTCTCTCTCATATCTATCTATCTAGTAGTTTTTGGTTTTAGCATAACACTCCAACATTAAAAAATAGATTAAGCAATTTTCATCAGTATTAGTATTCTACAGTTTGTATGAGAGACCTTTTCTTAGTTGACCTATCTACTGAGGTTATAGTTTCTGTGAAGTTTGCCAAAATGTTGATGGCTCAAATGGCTTGTGTAAAATTTAGTGCAGAACATCTGAAAGAAGATTACACATACATGAATACAGGACTCAAAACCTTATTTAGTAGTATATAGATTTGCATATGAATATATTGCAGTACATTTTTCCCCTTGTTAATATGCAAGAATCAGATTAAATGCAATCTAAATGGAAATAATTACATGTCATAACTATTTAATACATCCCAGCTAGTAAAACTACTGTCTGGTACTATAACATGCTATTGGCTGAGCTAAATATTAGTCAAATAGCAAGTGACATACTTGTCTAATTATAATACAACTTGTAATTCAAACAGTCACAGCAAATGACAAGTGGAAACTTAAAATCATAAGTACTGGTACTGCAAAAATAAAATGATCCTGGCTAAAAATGAATAGATCCTGACATCATATATGCACAAAAGGCCCAGATACTTGCATTTCGTTTTTCTTTTGCTACTATACTGGGCTAACTGCATTTGCTTTCTTGCAAAAAAAAAAAAAAGGTTGGATTATATACTGAAAGTACTGAAAAATAAATTTTAGCAATAAATAAACTACCCTCGAAAGAATTCTTGAAGATAGGAAACTATTTTTAAATATTCTGTGGTATTAAAAATGTGCATATTGTTCTTTATCTTATTTTTTTAAATAAATATTTTAGATACACCTCTCAGATAAAGAAAGAAAACCAGAAAAGCAAAAATAATACGTTTAAAATTCTACTTTTAGATGTGGTATTTCTCAAAGCTTACCTGAAAATTTCATATTGCCTTGTGTTCCCTCCGCTCCCATACAGGGCAATCTTTATGTATCCCCAGATGCTTGTTTTTCCAGCCAGTGTGACTGATGACTTGTACCTCCAACCTACACACCACCATTAATGAGAATTTGGGTTTAATTAAGCAAGTCTCTAGTGCTAATAAAATTGACTGTTTATAATAAACTCACAAAATGAGCTGTACTTTGAAGACCCAAAACACCAACTAGCTTTAATCAGGAGCGAATACCCTATTTTATTATTCACATGCAACAAAAATAGTTTTCCAGAATCCATCTGTTTTATTACATATCCAAAATGTATCAAATCTGCTTACAATCTGAATTCTCCACAAATAACGTCACAAAATAGCTTAAATGTAGTATGGTGGTAGAGAAGCGGCAATATAATACCAGTTGTCACATCATCTCCTCCTCCTCCTCCTCCTTCTCTCTTCAACTTCAGATAGTGTCATTACAAAACCCGCTCAAGGTAAAAATGTAGATAACTGAAGATTAAAATCAGAACCTGTATGTTGTTCCAGGAGACTGAAGAGTTTTTGCTCAGCCTTGTGGGCTCTTATTAAGTTAAAAGACAGGTGCCTGAGCACTGTTTGTATTCTTTTTTTCAGTGAACTTTAAGCTAGTGTTGGGGGCAGCTTCCCTAATCACATAGTATTTTGCTTCATGCATCTGTAAGAGGCATAGAGCTTCACCCAATTCTACCTCCTATAGTAATTGCATAGGCTGATATTCAGCACTCCATTTATAACTACTTCTTACACATGCATCTTATAGTTTCCTAACTGATGTCTATGGAAATTCTCAGTCATCCAGGTCATGATTGTCCCAAAAATGCTTTTTCAAGAAGCACCTGGACTTTCTGGTTTTTCTTTGAAGATGTTTCATTTCTTATCCAAGAAGCTTCTTCAGGTCTGACTTGGATGGTGGGGAATGGAAGGATTTACATTCCTTGCAGACAGTTGGTCATCTGCATTCTTTTAGAGAGTCTTTGAGGCCACTTGGAGGTTTATTTGTGTCCTCAGGGTCACCTCAATAGTGCAAATGGGTGTGGAGCCTTCTTGGAACTGCTGAAAGTTCCAGGTTCTTGAAGGCTCCACACCAATTTTCACCACTCAGGTGATCCTGAGGACACAGATAAACCTTGAAGTGGCCTCAATGATTCTCTAAAAAAGAATACAAATGACCAATTGTCTCAAGGAATATAAATCCTTCCATTCCCCACCATCCAGTCAGATCTGAAGAAGCTTCTTGGATAAGAAGAGAAATGTCTTCAAAGAAAAAACAGAAAGTCCAGTTGTCTCTTGAAAAAGCAACTTTGGAACTTCCTAAATGACGTTTAGTGATCTAATCTGCAGAAAAAACATATAACGTGGCTAGCTTTCATTCCTTTTAGGGAAGAGCTATTGTTAGACATTCCTCTTCTCTCCCAGGAACAGGAGTGGCCACCCAAATTCTCTGTCTATCTGTCTCTCTGTCTCTCTCCCCACCCCATTTTTATCCTTATTGCAACCCAAACCAATCTTGGTTAGGCATCTGGGAGGTAATCTGGTTTTCTCCTCTCACAGTGGTGAAAGTACTTGTGTGTGTGTGTGTGTGTGTATACACAAGTATATGCAGATACCAACATGCATAGTTGCAAGAAGACAAACTTTAATAGTCCCCAATTCCCAGTCCTACACTTACGGGTAAAATTTTTTGCTTCTCCAGTATTCAAATAAAGCTTAGTAAGTTCAGAAGTGATTTTGTCTTTAAATCGATCTGCATAATGACCCATAGGAGGACATCCATCTGCTGGACACGGGAAGCAGCTGCCCTAATAAAAATATAGAGAGAGGAAAATATTCAATCCTGTTCATTTCCTTTACATTTGTTGCACTAGTGGAAAATGATAGCTAATTGTGCTGTCTTTTCCTTTCCTTGTCCTTTGTACTACTAAATGAGTAGTAATTTTCCTTGTTAAAGACAATACATTTTATGCCATGTTACAAAAGATATATATCTGTATGTTTATTTTTTAAATAGTCAGAGGACTATTAAACACACTCTTTTCAGCTATACAGACTTTAAATGTATCCTGAAAGTTCAAAATTCAGCATAATTCATCTTCTCTAAACCTTGATTATTCTTCATCTCTATGAATTGAGAATGTCTCTCATCACCAAGTTTATATTTTGTCCAGATGTAACATTGTTTACATGCTATTAATGTAAACAAAGCCATATTATATATTAGAGCTATGCAGAGAAAGGGAAAAATGTGATTTAAGGCATTGTAAGCCTGCACATGGCACCTAGATATCTTAAATCATTTCCAATTTCTTATTTGTTTGGGTGGCTGCCCTGTACAGATGATTTTGGAAAAGAGGCACTTGGTTTGTGATGTTCCCAATTGATGCAAAATGCATATCCAAATCACATTTTATTCTTTGAATCCAGATCTCTGCAGAGCTGAATTATGACATCCTTGCCTTAGATCTTGAAAAAAAACAACATGACACGTAAGTGCTTTATGAAGCCTACAACTCCTTTTCAAAAAAAGTGCCAAAAGTGTTAGGCGATTATTGAAGAACTATCTACAGTTCTTATTAACTTGTCCCTGACATTGTTTCTAGCATGATGATTTTTCCATTAATTCATTCCTGGACTAAGAATGTGGAAAGAGCTGAATGCAAAGGGAATGGAACTTAACATTTTCTTGTTGTTAGCAACTTCTCAAAGAAGATGATTTTTCCTAGGTTCATGTCATGACAAAGCAATTTGATTTGAGGGGATACTAAGAGATGCAATGTGATACTCTCCCAAATCATATTTCCATTCTCAGAATCCAGATTTTTGCACAGCCCCCCCCCCCCCAATGATATTAATGTTCATGTAATTCGGGCATATACATCTGAGGCTCAAATCTGCATGCTCGCACCTCCTGTCATTCACTCTGCCAAGTAGCTGATCATCTTAGTTTACAATGCATTGAATTGGACAACCCATAAATTGCCTCTTGACTGCCAAATCAGGATTAAACATGCAATTTTTTTGCATTTGTTTTGAAAGCAGGTGCAAATTGCATTTAGCCATTATAGCCATAATTGTAAACTACATTTTACCAAAAAAAAGAGAAGGTCACTAATTAAGCAACACCCATAAGAACTGGAGAAGGGCAAAGCAGTGGAGATATCATGTTGAACAGAAGCTCTTGTAAACTGATGGTCTCGTGATTTTTCTTTTTTCCCTTGTATGCTGCAACAAAGAAAAAAGTCAAAACACTACATTCTTCTATTAATATTTTGGGATGATGCAAATAACATACTCCAAATAAGTTGTATGCTGGACAAGGGTAACCCAAAAATCCATCTGGAAATATAATGCTATCTGAATAATATTTATAGCTCCGTAGATGGTTACAGGCCACAAAGTCACGGGTTCCTGTGGAGCAGAAAGAAATGTTAGATAGTATACTTCTTGACTCTTCCTATCAAGTGCTTTAAAGAAGATTAAATTAACACTTACCTCCTTAGTTCTGGAGCAAGGCCATTCTCTCAACTTTTTTCATCACTTTATTACCTTTGCCAAATGTTGAAACATTTCTTTAAAATCTTTTCTTGAGAGGTTGGACATGCATAATACATTGGTTGGGAGAAGTGCAGGCGAAAGATCAGTAGCAGCTACTAAAAGTAGTAGTTTAAGGAAGAAGCATCCTTGAAATTGATATTTAATGAATTGAAAGAGACAGATTGAGTGAAGTAGCCCCATCTTGTATTAAATTATCCTTTTAGTAGCATCCTGTTGTAATAGTAATGGCAGCTATAGTGAACAATTAATTTTATGATTAGTGCATCTAAACAGCTATCCTGTTTTAGAAACTTTTCATTTTTCTTACTATGTTGTCCAATTCATGACGAGATTAAGCAACTTAATAATTAAGATGGTTTTATCTTAACAAAGGAAAGATTTGTTGACAATTCTGTGCCTATCTACTGTCCTTGGTTGACCAAAACAGTCATGATTTGGGAGGGACATTGTGTCTGAAAATGCAGCAGCAAATCTCAGTTTTTCAGTACTTATGAACAACATATAAGGATAAGGAATATAGACAGCAGACTGGCATATGGGCTGGGTTGTCCATGAGAATAAAACATGTTGCAGGAGCTCCCCAATTGGTTAGGTGTGATGTGTCCATGAACTTTCTCACCACTTGAGAAAAAAGTTGTCAGCAAGACAGTGGGAGAAGAGCAGTCAAAGTATAAATCTGAAACTGTTATCCCAGGATGCTGGAAGCTAGCATTCCCATATTTGACTGAGTACAAGGATTTTTAACGACACATGGAAAAGAAAACACAGATGTCTTTTATAAAATGTAAGCTCTGAATTCCATGGCTAGATTTATAATGTAAGGTGGCATACAGGAATTAGGGCAAACATGGAAACGCAACAGACTTTAAGAATTTCTTAGTGCTCACGAGTTTTGAGTCCAGTCTGCCCAAACTATTGGTAGACAGAAGAGTTAAGACAGAACAATTTCTTTCAGGGAGTTTGGAGATATTAATGACATTGTCAACAAACTAGTGGACACAAAATATCTAAGAAATATACATGAATATTTCAAAATCCAGTTATGGAATCCACTGCAGTGCTTTAGCCTTGAGAGAGGGCTACGTTCATTGTTGCATTCAGTAGCCTGTGGTACTGGTTTTGTGAGAGTAAGTCATTTAGGAATGGTAAATGTAGGTTGTGGGGCTTGAAAAAAGAAGTCTTTATTTCAGAGCCAAATAAATTGACAGGTATACATTTGTTACTTAGCGATTAGGTTAGCTAACTACAAAGTTTTCTTCTGGGTTTGAAAAATTGTTTGGTAATTACAGTTGTTTCATAGCAATGTATTTATTTGCTCTATTTTATTGAACTTCATCATTTCTGGGAACCTTACAAATAAATGAAAAATATCAATCACAAAGCACAGTTGGAACATACCTAGTTCAAGCTATGCTGTTTATCGTTTGCTGGAATCAATCTTGAGTGCATCTATTATCCTTTCAAGCCTTTAGCATTTTAGGATTATTAACAATCTGACAAGGTGCATAACATTTTCCAGGATGTAAAACTGGCTTCAGAAATCGTCACCTACTCATTTCATGACGAGATTAAGCAACTTGTTCCAAAATAAAAAGGGCTACTTTGAAAAAAATAAAAAAGGGCTGTTCCAAAATAAAAAGGGCTGCTTTGAAAGTCTGCTGGGTTGTTTTGTTTTCTAATTTAAGATATGGATTAAACCATTTCTATTTCTATAGGGTTTTAATAAGAGTGGAATAAATATCTAATGATAATAATATTAGGAATGTTTAAATATGAGGCAGAAGGCAGAGTGGTTTCATAGCTGTACAGTAATAAAATAAGTAATAAACTATTTAGATTTTTATTTAGATTTTTATCCTATCTTTATTTTTTATTTTTATTTTTTAGGCAGCGAACATATTGAATCTCTTTTTTTCTCATTTTTTTTCCTCAGAACAACAACCCTGTGAGGTGGGTTGGGCTGAGAGAGAATGAAGGACTAAAGTTACCCAGCTGGTTTTCATACCTAAGGCAGGATTAGAATTTACACTCTCCTAGTTTTTAGGGCTTTATAGTTTAAGCTGAGAATTAAGATTTGATAACAATAGCAAATTCTGAAATGAAACTACAATTTAGTATGTTGATAACTATGAAGACAAATACATAAAATAAGTAAATAAATATTAATTATATTAATTTTCATATATGTCTGTGTATAGACTGAGAATTTTGAAATTTATATCAGCAGTTTCAGATGCAACATTTCTCTGCAGGAAAAAATCTTTTGAAAAATTGTCATAAATACATGCCAAAAAGTTAACTTGGAATGAAATGTATTTTCTGTGAAAAAGATGCAAACAATACTACAAGAGAATTGCAAAAGTCCCTGTCCCTTGGCTTTCCATAGATATTACAGCCCGACAGGCTGAAGCTTCTCACTAAAAGCAGAACTTTCACCTGATGTTTTGCTCCATTGCTCTGTCTGAATGCACTTGAAAAAAAAAGCATTTTCCTATAAATTGTATTTAGAAGGTAAATGGCATAAAAAATAAAACCTAGGTACTCCAGAAATCCAAATACCTCATTATATGCTTTATTTTCTCATTCTATTTGAATTTCAATGGAAGAAAGTTAAAGATTTATTAATTATTAACACCAATGTCAGAAATTATGTAGGGCCATGATGGTGAATCTATGACACGCGTGCCAGAGGTGGCATGCAGAGACCTTTCTGTGGGCATGCGAGCCGTCATCCCAGCTCAGTTCTGCTGTCCATACGCGCGTGCCTCCCACTGGCCAGCTGGTCTTCGGGTCTCTGCTGCACATGCACGGGGGCCAGGGCACATGCATGGGGATGCACGCCCATTGCATTTTGGGGGTTGCACTTTGGGCACTCAATGCCGAAAAGGTTAGCCATCATTGATGTAGGGGCTCCTGGTAGGGTGGGGGGGTTGGACTAGATGACGTACAAGGTCCCTTCCAACTCTGTTAATCTGTTAACAACCTTAAACACAGGGATCAGCAACCTTAAACACTCAAAGAGCCACAAAGGTGCTAACCAGAAGCCCCCCGTTGAATTCTTTGTTAATTTTATTACACCTTTTCTAGTTTTGTGTTTTATTATTTTGGAAATGTGGATACCCTGATTCTGCCATGCTATGAGTAGAAACTGGAACTTTTCAAATTTCTACAATTGCCATTCTAGCCAGAAATTTCTACAATTGTCATTCTGTCTAGAAATCTTGGTGGCCTCAGCACATTAAAACAACATCAGCTTGGGATTCTGTCCTAGTGTGATACACTAGGCTACAATGGAGTAAGATTTCCATGTCTGTACTACAGTTGAATATTTCTTTGCAGAGATGATACCTACCTTCCCAAATGCCATCAATATCCACTATTTGTGAAAGAGGATTTTTCTTACATCCTGGCATTTGTTCTCCTCCGTTTGGATAAAAATCAAGATGTCCAATTGCTTGACTCATCCCAAACCCTGAAAATAGATAAAAATAGGGTTATGTTGAATAGTTTCATTCTTGCCTCTTGCATATTATGTACTACAGTAAACTATAGTCACCTTACCTAGGAACGGAATCAATGGTGCTGAATCAGTATGAATCACGTCAACAAACTCAGCATCATTTTTGTCCAATCTGATCTCAGGTGGAGTTCCTTCAAAGTAAGGTTGAGCAGGGTCTAGTCCTGTAATGGTATAAATGTTAAATATATGATTTAAAGAGGAGCTGATGAAGATTTCTGGACTCAGCCCACAGTTGTCAAAGTATTATTTTAAATCAGTTCAGAATTTCACAAACATTTGTAGCTAGAAAGGGCTTATTGCTCATTAAGAGAAACACTAAGGATTTTTCCATTTCATTTTAATATAATAAATCTGCTTGTTTTCCCAAATGCAAGAATGCTGTGTGAGAAAAATGAATAATGAAAATTCATTTCGCCAAGAGCAAAAACAGTAATTAACGCAACTTATTTAAAATGTTTTCTAACCTTTTTAATGCAGTTGTTGGCTAAAAGGGAAAAAAAGGATGGTATGGAAAATTATACTATATAATGCCGCATCAAAAATCTGTAAGTTAGAAAATCTCAATATAAAAATAAATTCCATTTGCAATAAATGTGCCAATAAATGCAAGTTGGAAAGAATCAGAATAGTCCACATGCATGACACTCAGAGGTGAAATCTAGCCGGTTCGGACTGGTTTGGGCATACCTGTGGCGGAAATTTTGAATAGTTCAGAGAACCGGTAAATTTCAAATCTGGCTGGCCCTGCCCCCGCCCACCCAT
>JANHFL010002576.1:36801-51532 GCA_032468155.1 Oxyrhabdium leporinum | reverse complement strand
GAGGAGGGGATGGGGGAGGGGAGGAGATTAAAAATTGAAAAACTTGTTTTATAAAACTTTTCCAATAAAAAAAAAGAAAAAGAAAAAAAAACAATAAAAAAATAAAATAAATAAAGCTTGATTTAGACTTGTCTACAACTGCACAGAGGCGTCGATGCGTACCTAGGCTCCAAAGGGGTTGATGGGTAAGCGTAGTTGCAGATGTTTGCAGATGGGTCAGCACTTCCAAATCTTCCATGTGTGGAGATGCCCTTCCTGCATGCTGATTGGTTGATCTGACTTCTTGTTGGGAGATAGGTGGAAGGCAAGGCACAATGTTATTTCAGCACCACCTAACCAGAATGTTAACATTTGCAGAAATATCATTGCAACAGCTACACAACTGTCTCCAAATGTCAGGCGCATACGTTTCCTCCAGGCAGTGACCCAGAAGTCTAAATGAAGCTTAATATGAGGCCCAGACAAAAGATTGCAATAGCTGTAGGTTCTTTAGTTTGAAGGTGAAAATGAACAAGAAAAAAAGATTTAAGTCCATGGCATCTAAAGCAAAGTATTTTGACATTTAAAAACACAATAAGCATTAAGACGAGAATCCTGTGGCTTTAGAAAGCTCTCCATAGGATTAACTGAATTTGCCCTTTAAGATCACATAGAGGATCAAGTATTAGTGAAGGGATTCTGATGTTGGAAAACTTCCTTAAAGACTCAATTTTTTTTAATGTCAGGAATGTCTGCTGGGAAAGATTTAAAAGAAAGCATGTTAGGGGTAGACAAAAAGTTGATAAAGAAAATGTATAATTTTCTGCTAAGCTTGAACATGGAAGATGAACAGGTAAAAGAGACAATGATAGTTTGGGCAAATTTTTTTGGATACACTATAGAAGTAGACAAATGGCAAAAACTTTAAGTTTTTGTAAGTTGACAATGGCAACTATGCACAAGGAAAATTTTAATAAAATGTTTTATAGGTGGCATTTACCACCAACCAGTTTAAAAACATGTCCTCCAGATGTAACCAGACATTGGGTACGTGTTATCACATCTGGTGGACATATGTAAAAGCAAAGAAATATTGGACAAAAATACATACATGGTTAGAAAAAATGTTAAAGCAATACATAGATTATAAGCCAGAAATATTTTTGTTAGGCATAATACTGGAAAAGTATGATAAAGGGAATTTATACTTAATATTACATGTTTTGACAGCAGCAAGAATTGTATTTGCACAGTACTGGAAAAATGAGGACACCTACAGAAGGAGATGTAATTAAAACAAATTAGATTGTGCAGAAGTAGACAGATTGACACTAAAAATAAAAGAAAAAGAAGACACAGAGTATTTTTGAACATGGGACTTGTTTTACAAATGGTTGGATAGTAGACGTAGAAATTAGGAGCGGGAAAATATTATTATATATAAATAAAATGATCCAGACCATACACCGTTCACTAAGCACCTATGTATGTAATGTGAAAATATATAAATAAACTGTTAAAAAGAAAAAAAGCATGGGAACAAGCCTGGGGATAGGTAGAAGGAACCGTGAATCCTAATCTTTAATGTTTTCTTTGCTATGTACACCAAAACGAAGAAAACTAATAAATACCTTGAAACTCATTTAAATACATTATTTGCCCTATGAAGCAGGGAAATGGCAATAGCAATAGCACTTAGACTTATATACCGCTTCATAGTGCTTTACAGCCCTCTTTAAGCAGGTTACAGAATCAGCATATTGCCCCCAGCAATCTGGGTCTAAAAAGATGCAAATTCTCGCTGTTCACATTACGCTTTATAAACATAAACTCATCAGAGCACAGAAAGTCTTGGAATCTATGCATAAAATAAAAAGCAAATTTACAGAGAAGTATCATGTCAAGTAAAGATACTCCATACCCTAAGCAGCATTCGTTATTTTTTTCTATTCATAGTTTGTTTCCTCTCTCTCTCTCTCCACACACACATACACACAGACTTTATACCTGTTTTATTTCTTTTGAGACAGAAATTGATTAAATTAAATAGTATATTATATCTATTGTTTTATTATACCCAAAACAATGATCATGATTGTGTTCCGAGCTGAGACAATGAAAAAAATGACAGACGATTTGTTCTAACAAGTCACATTTCAAGCCATCAAGGCCACCTGAAGAACGTGTTCCTCTTCCTCTTATAATTTATGACTATGCCTCCTTTTGTGTTCAACAAGGTGTAAGCATTTGGGGAACTTCATATTTTACTGTTCCATGGCCACAAAGGGAAGTCCTGGAAGAAGGGGAAGAAAAAAAATCCTGATATAAATCCTACATTTGCTAGTTAACGTCTCTTTTCCATCCCTTAATCCATGTTTTGTCATGATTTAGATTTTTGACTGGGCTAAAGGAAGAAAGATTTATAATGCAACAATGCACATTACAAAATGTTCAGGGTGTTCTTATGATAGACGGTCTAGGGTACTTTATCAGAAGAAAACTTGGTTCTCTGAACCGTTCATACTAAACTATCTGAGCCTTCTTCCCCATTCATAACTCTAGAAATGTTTTGGGAGGTGACAAAGGAGAAATTATTGGAAGTGTATTCTGAACTGAAAATCTCTACAACATACAGGTTGTTCTTATTTTTCATTGTTTCAGAGATGTTGCTTTTAATTTTTACTGATTATTTATCAATTGAACAATATTTTTATCATTGCAATAACCCACCTTGACATAACCAGCTAACAAATAAACGAAGTAAAAAGAACTTTCGCTGCATATACAGCAAGAGGGCATGTAATTCATGCTTTTATATTCAGTCTCGCATTTCAGAACAGCAGGTCAATAGCCCCCTCCAACCACAATCAGCGGATTTC
Source organism: Oxyrhabdium leporinum (assembly GCA_032468155.1). Classification (NCBI taxonomy): domain Eukaryota; kingdom Metazoa; phylum Chordata; class Lepidosauria; order Squamata; family Cyclocoridae; genus Oxyrhabdium; species Oxyrhabdium leporinum. The sequence goes on along the minus strand of JANHFL010002576.1, from coordinate 48,674 downwards.
AGTATGTTTAAATCCATCATTGCTCAAGTCCCAACTTTTCCCAGATAGAAAGGATTTCGTCCTGGACTATCAAATGAAGCTTAATCATGAAAATTAAGTATCAGAATGGCTATACTTACTCACGCCCATCCTGCCCATGGGTAAAATTTACTTTTTCTGCTCCTAGTTGAGCCCGAAAGAAAGTAAAGAATTGCTTGTGCCAAACAAACTCAATTCTTGAAGCATTTTCTGGATTAATTTCTAAATCTGTGAGCTTTGAATAGATTTGTTCTTGCTTAAGGCTGCCCCTGTAAAAATGTGATTAAAGAAATTATAGAGAACCAGGACAGGTTTTTTTACAATTAATAAATTGTAATTAATTGTAATCACAATTAATTATTCTGTGATATTAATATTGCTCATTCACAATTTATATCAATCAGATAATTCAGATTGGATGGGGTTAGGATATTTAATTTAGTATCTGGAACTGTAAAATGTACAATGCGCCAGAACACACAGTTGTATTGATTGGAGAGTGCTGGCTCATGCATGAGGCAATCTGCGCTATGACTGGTTGCTGTGGGTGTAAAGGGGGGATTTCATTCCCGCCCCCAACTTTGTCTTCTGTGTGTGTACTGTATGCCATTTGATTTACCTCATGATCTTCCTGTGTCCCTGACTATCGTGTCTGCTGTAAATATAAATATAAAATATGTTCATTTATATAATATTACAAGTTGGTGTCAGTGTCTCTGACTTCATGTGGGCTGTTGCTCTGCAGTTCCCTGACAATACACAACAAACTTTATAAAACAATCTGCTAAAGCTATACAATTTGTTTTGTAAATTATAAGATGTCAAAGTTCACCATGAAAGCTATTCCATTCCCATTGTCTCCATCCTGAAAGCTGATTCTGTAGCCCATTTCATCAGCTCTTAAAGCCAAATTTACAAACTACATTTATTTTTGAAAAAAGGACAGCATTCCGAACTTCTTCACTTCCCACCTCTTTTATTTTTTTGTACATCATATATAATGTGTGTTATTACCTTTTTAATGTGTTATTTCATAAAACAGACCTAATCCTTGAATTAGGAGTTAAGATGTATAGAAGTCTTTGAAAGTATTCTACATGCGACAAATATAAAAAACTATTAATTGAATTATTTATATAATTATTCCTAATATTAGCAAAATTTGAAATTCTGCAACAACAAGAAAGCATGAAGTATACCTCATAATCGGATATTCTTTCATATCTCCATTTTTATTGTGGAAAACTATATATATTTCTCCTTCCACATTTTTCATTCCATTTAGTTTGACAGATATATTATACCGCCAACCTAGGTAATATGACACAAGTGCAGCAGTTAGATAAATACAAAATGGCTAGCATAAAATACAATTAGGCAAGGATATTCATTTTTGCTAATGAAATGAAAATAAGAACTAGGGGAAAAAAGATCATTTAAAAAACTTATAATTTTAAAGAATCTTAAGACATTTTAATAAATAATATTTCCAGGACTTTAATTTCTCCAGCCCATTATCAGTAGATCCCATCTACTGGTAGGTTATCCTAAAGGAAATATAGTTTTAAGAGAAGATATTACCTATTTTGTCTTAACTGATGGTAATCTTAGCCACAAGCTCAATTTAAATTCATCCCTCATCCTCAATTATAACAGATTGAAATGGGCTGGAATATGAAAACAAAATTTTAAATATGTAATATTCAAACATGTGTTTATTTTTTTAAAAAAACTAAACATTACACCTTCATTCAAAAGTGGATTTCTACACAATTGAAAGAAAAATGAGATATTTAGCACCATAAAAACATTGTCAAGCCCAGGTACTTCTCCCTTCTGAATTCAGATTTGAACTGCCTTGTGAAATAGTGAAGTACTGAAAAGGATGCAGTGTGGTATCAGAAGAGGTTTCAAAAAAGGGCACCAAGCAGAATATTCCAATGAGGAAGGGCTTTCTTTTTCTAAAGAAGGTAAGAATCTCTTATAGACAAGCTATTAAGGGGATCACACAGAAAAATATACTATTGTGGGATGTGTGCATGTGCGTTTGTGTACCTCTTCTTAGATATGTCTATGGAGATTCTCAGTCATCCAGGTCATGGTTATCCCACAAGTTCTTTTTCAAAAGGCAACTGGACTTTGTTTTTTCTGACTTCAGTTCAGTCAGAACTGAAGAAGCTTCTTGGATAAGAAGAAAAACATTTTCAAAGAAAAAACAAAGTCCAGTTGCCTTTTGAAAAAGCACTTTTGGGACTCTCCTTAAACATGTTTTACTGAACCTGTATATAAAAAGATTAATTGCTTACTCTTGAAATTCTAATAGGATTTTTTTTTCTTGGACGATAAATCTTGGCAGTCTGTCTTTCCAAATGTAGAGACTAGAATTGTCTCCTATAATATATGTATGCTATGTTTGCATATATGACCAGACAGAATAAGTAATTGCTCTAGTGTGATAGTTAATCATTTACTGTAGTTAAAATTTCCAGATTGGTCAGAAGAAATTGGCTGTGAACTTAGTCATATATTCCTTACAACCTCAAACACAGAAGTGAGATCTCCATGAAGGCATCCAGGTAAGAAAACATGTCAATTTCTTGCAATCTTGTCAGCATGAATGTGCATGATAATCCCATTTCATGCTACACAAAACAAATGGAAAGTTATAGCTCCTTATACAGCTTTAAATTTCAGAAACATGTCCCTGGTACTGACAACCAGAATCAATTCTAAATTAGTAGGTTTCTTTGCTGGTTCACTGGTTACACGAATATTCCACACATACTTGATGTACTCACTAGTAAAGGGCTCCTTAAATCCTGTGTTTAGATAGTAGTTTTGATGCCTTTTCTTCAGTGTATCATGGGATTGATCAGCATAGTGACCCATTACTGGGCAGCCTTCTGTGGGACATGGAAAGCAATTTCCCTAGGAAAAAGTAAATAGATTGGTTGCAAAGACTTTTTTCAAGTCTTTTCCACTATAATCTTTATTGTAAGTTCAAGTATGTACTGCTATCCTGGCTTAGCACCTCAAACTGCAAATGGTAGATATGATTACAGGTAGTCCTCGCCTAAGACCCAACCTTTCTGCTTCTAAGTGAAACAGTTGTTAAGTGAGTTTCCCCCATTTTCTTGCCACAGTGAATCACATTGAATCACTGTGAATCACTTAAATTAATAACACGGTTGTTAAGTGAATCTGACTTCCCATTGATTTTGCTTGTCAGAAGGTTGCAAAAGGAGATCACATGACCCCAGGCCACTGCAACTGTCATAAGTATGAGTCAACTGCCAAGCGTCTGAATTTTGATCATGTGGCCTTGGAGATGCAGCAAGTGTTGTAAGTGTGAAAAATGGTGATGTCATTTTTTTCAGTGTTGTAACTTTGACGGTCATTAAATGAATTGTTGTAAATTGAGAACTACCTGTATTTTAGTTCTGTTGGCTGCCTTGGTTGTTTTGATTTATTCATTATTACTAATGCCTCCCTCCTCCTCCCACTACCCCACTAGAAGGAAAAGGTTAAGGTTAAGGTGAAGGTTTAATTTTTAAAACGAGAGGTCACAGGAAGGTGGTTTGTACAGGTAGATTTATACTAGATCCTAGATCTGGGAAAGTGGTGACGACACCTGTCAACATCCTTTTGATAGGATATCCTCTGTTGCCCAGCAGATTCTCCATGGCCTGCAGCTAATCCTTTTACATTTGCACACTTAGCAGCACACTTAGTCAGTCCAGCAAGCACACTTAGTCACTCCAGCTTTCTGGAAGTGAGTAGAAGAATCAGTTGCTGCAAGAAGATAATGGTGTGTAGGAGAAAAGTAATTGAGAGGAATTTTCTACTCAAACCTGGAACTGGTGGTTATTTGACAGTGATGAAAATGTATTGTGTGAACACATTCAACACTTTGTGGCATGTCACATAGTTGAGTCCTGATGCCAAGAACAAAAGCTTAGAGGTTATGGATTTGTTTTTCCTTAAAAATGTGGATTGTTCTTTAGCTGCATTGAACTTTAATACAAATGAACTCCAGCATATAGTGCCATGCTTATACCTTGAACGAACCTATTTAAAGAAGCTAACTGGATTGAACCAGGCCAGAATAGCATGCTTACCACTTGAAAAGATTTGTATGATTTGCAGGGATAGGCCAGAAACCCACTAGGGTAGAGAATGCTGTATTTGTAGTACTCATGGCTTCGTGAATGATGGCAATTTCCAATAGAACGAATCTCTACAAAAGAAATAACTCTATCATTGCTTGCAATATAATGGAGGCTGGATTCCATTCATGATGAAAACAGGTGCTAAAGTTAAGCACAATGTCATTTTGTTCTGCTTTGTCTGCTGCAAGTGACTTGTTTTAATTAAAATGCTAAGCTCCTTCTCATTTACTATCTTTTAACCCACCCTACTTCACAGGACTATTATTGTGAGGATAAAAGTAACAAAGGGACTGATGTGTACAGCACCTTAAGTTCATGGAGAAGAGTGCAATATAAATCAAATGAGTACATTATTGTGAGCATGAATAAATTAGTGGGAGAAAAATTATAATGGAATATTATGGTAGCTATGGGTTAGGAGCCCGATCAAAGTCCAAGATAACTTTAGTAAAAATTAAGTGCTGCTTAATTGGCTAAATGTGGCCCTTTCACCCTCTTTGTTGGACCACCAGAGCCTCTCAAGATTGTCACACCAGAATGCCATCAAACTGTGAAATAATAGCACTTTGATTTTCAGTGGAAAATGAAATGAAATTGCTGTGATAGGTTTCAAACATCTATAAAACATAAATCTCTTTCTACCTTTTCCATGGATGATTTCATAGATCATCTCCTGAATCCCTTGGCAGACAAAATAATATTTTAAAGAGTACAGGCTCAGTGCACAAAAACATTATTTATTTTTAGATTATTGTTTCAAATGATATTTGTCCCAGTTTGCTGGGGATTTGTGTCCATTATTTTGTTTTGTTTTTCATTATTCTTCAAATAAATTCTCTTGCTAATTGGCAGTGAGGCCCAGCCTCTAAGGTGTGAATATCCGGTGTAGTAATGGTGGTTTTGCTGCAAGATTGATAGGGAGGAATTGGATAGTGGTGTGTATCTTTCCCTCTGGTACATGATGCATAGAATGTCATACTTTTATTTAATGGTTGAATATGTACAGTATTATAGAATTAAACATTTATCTGTTTGTTTATGTCCTTGGTATTAAGCACCATATAGAGGGAAATGATCTTTCTCATCCTTGCTATAAATTGCCTAGTATAAATAAATATTCCTTAACCTTAGAATGGCTTCATTGTTGGCAGGAGTAGGTAAAGCATTTCAAGAACAAGGTAAGGGAACCGTTTCCTCTTTGTCCTTGTTGAACCAAATCAGATAAAGTTACTGAAAATAGGTGTGATTAATGATAGTTTGAGTCCATATTAACTTGTCAGAAACCCCCATGAGATGGAGACTTCATTGGAACGGTGCTGCACAGTCACTGGTTTGAAGGAGTTTGCTCTCTGTTATCATTTTGGAGTTCCCTTATTACCAGAAGGGCATACAATCTTTTTTTTTTCTTTTCTTCCTTCATACCTTTAGTAGTTCTGAACATTATGTTGTTATTTTCTCATATTGCCTTGGAATAAAGCCTTAAGTACTCATATGGTGTGCTCATTGCTTCTGAATAAAAAAAACCCCTGCAACCCAATCCTGATGGGCAGGGAACAGAGCAATTCATCTACCCAATCCTAAAAGACTCAGTCTGGATTACAGTTTTATTGGCAGTATAATGATTATGAATGTAAATGCTGAAGATGAGGATAGGGTTACCTTTAGGAAAATGAGGATAGGATTACCTTACCTTCCTGTTCCTGTTCCTGTTTTGCATCATTGCATCCAACCATAAGCTTTCCACCATTGGGATAAAAGTCCATATCACCAGTGGGATTAAACATCCCAAGTCCTGTAATAAATCAAAATATGTTACATGATTAATCACTGCTATTGTTTCGATCAGAAAACTTAGTTGTATCTGGCCATTTACCTAAAGGAAATCGGGCACTGTTGCTGTGTATGATATCCACAAATCCAGCATCAGAAGGATCTAGCCGGACCATCTCAGGGAATCTTTCAAAACCAATTGCTGCTGGGTCTAAACCTAAACAGAGAAAAAATAATAATAACCCCACAAAGAATTGGAATATATATGCATACATGTTTGCATATTCCTCTTGGACTGAAAATGCACATCAACAGTCCTATCATAGACTGATAATAATGAATCTATCAAAATACATAACAGAAGTCCATTATATTGCAATGCATTTTGATTAATTCCATTTAGCATAAGAAACAAGATGTGTAATCATCAAAACACATCAACATTTTCCATATGGCAATGATAAATCTATCAACATTTCCATATGTAAATAGGATTTGCTTCAGTTAAAATAAACAGGTAAAAGTACATAGAACTATATTACTAAACTTTAAAATCATAGCTGCAGTGACACAGTATTGGTAGATCGGGTTGACTGAAATTTATTTATTTATTAAATATGGTATACTTTATTATTTAGTCAATTGACCCTATTGAACGTGAGCATAAGCCACAGTAAAATACAATAAAATGAGATAAGATACAGGGAAGTGAGATTAGATACTGAAGCTATTATGAGATAAAATAGAATAAAATATAGTAGGTAAGATAAAGTGAAAAAATATGATAAAATTGTATAAGATAAAATGGAAGAACTTTATTAAGTCAATTGATTATATCAAATTATAAAACATATCCAAAATGCAAATAGATATAAAGAAAACGGAACTACCTAATAGATCGTTACCCCTACAGTTAACTCCAAACTGACCAAGATATTCTGTCCTCTTTGAGATGCCACTGGATCTCAAGGATCAGGAAAACTCCTTCTTATTGAGAATGTGCAGGTTTGTTCCCTCAAGAAGACTATTTCTCCTGGGTGCCCCAATCCTTTTTTTAGTTTTTAAATATGGGTCTAAATAAGCAAGCCTTTCTGGGGAGTTCAATTTGCAGTTGACAAGAATGTGTCTAATTTCTTTAATGGCTGGTGCTCCACAAATGCCTAATCTGTCTTCAATTGGGACTCCGTGAAACCTCCCAGGTCTTACCATGGAATCCAGTTGTTTGAATTACGCTCTAGAAAGAGCTCTTCTGAGATGTTAAGATGTATTTAAGTTGTTAGAACATTTTTCTAATTGGGAGACTGATTAATGATGAGCCAGCCCTTCAGAGATTTGACACTTTTAAGTGCAGCAATATCATCTTGGACAACTACATCAATAACTCTTTGTTTGAAAGCTTCCTTGACCCTTAGATCTGATTGGATTAGAAACTGGATGGAGAATCCATATTGAAGGATAACATTTGCAAATTGAGTGGCCCAAGTGCAAGGTTGCTTGTTGTGTAGCTGCTCTTCAAAGTACAGCTTGGGTAGTCTATCTGGGCCCATGGATAGGATCTTCAGACAGTAAGTAAATACTTTAATTACTACATGGCTTTGTATGCCCAACTCTGCCCTTCTGGGGCTGATATAGAGTTATCCAACCCCAACATACATTACAGAAAAGTACATGATATCTGTTCCTATAAGGGGGCATTTATATATCTCTATAATTCAGTGCCATATGTGGTCACTCGGACAATTTTGCTATTATATACCTTTATGATTGGAATTGGAGAATCTGGGTAGATATGGTTGGTAAGTTGCCTTCTGGTATTGGCAAAGGCTATAGCCCTTGAAGAACTCCTCTTAAAATGTGGGAGCCTGGAACCTGTTTCTGTGAAAACAAGTCCTAAGTATAAATAGGACTTGACTATGCATTCCCTCTCTAGGATCCAATTATACTGGGTCCATTTTCCGAAAACAGCTATCTTAGTATTGGAATTATTGATGTTCAGTACTTGAGTGCACAGTCTGCACTAAATCTGTGCCAGCAGTCTTCATATCCCTACCTGGATTTGTGACATCAGTACCATGTCACTTGCATAAAGCAGAATATTTACATTTTTGATTTTTAACTTTTGGCATATATACATCAGCAGAGTGAAGGATGTTGGGATATCATTGATTAAAGGTTAAACAGAATGGGATCCAGTATACAGCCTTGTCTGTCTCCTTTGTTAATTTTTCCTATTAGGGATCCTGTGCTTACCTTTAGGCATGAGTGAATAATTGACTATAATATTCCTCCCATATGGAAGCAGGTATAGGGGTGTCCAAGGAGAACTACCTTCCCATAATAGTCCTGCAACTGAGAGCCATAAAAAGACTGGATTTGGATTTTTGACTGCTGACTCTAAATTTAACCAGAGAAAGGACAAGTAATGAGGCTTCTTGAACTCAATGGTTTCCTTGTATTCTTGTCTGACTGCTAGCATGATAATATAATTATTATTTGATGTATAGTTCCATGCTGTATACCGGATGCTGTGTGCATATTTTTTATCAGGGGACCATACTCTGAATCAAACCAAAGAGGGCCTTTTATCTGGGACCTTCTAGGTAGGGTCTTTTCGGTTAATTTTTTTCTAGTCCCTCATTTAGGTTTTTATGAACTGTAAGTCCAATGGAATGCTGACATCTGGGCAAGGTAAGGTAACTGTGTTTACCAGAGTCAGGGCTTCATCAGATTTCCTGTATTCAGTTAAATCCATCATATCCACCCTGGTCCATTTTATCTTTCTGTCCTGGTGGATCTCTAGATGAAATGAAACCCATCTATCAATTGTGGTGTGGGGTCTGTGATCTGATCCACAGAAATTAACAATTGGTTGGCGGTCACTATTCTTTCTTACATAAACCTGGAATTCTGAGAAAATGGACACATTACTGTTAGAAACACATATGTAGTCTGAAGTACTACTTTCTCTTGATGGTAAGTAAAGGGATATACAAAACTTTGGTCTTTGCTCCTTAAGATTTTGCAAGTTACACTTGCATAGCGGCTTTAACAACTGCCTGCTGGCAGAATTTCTTTTCTTGTCTGTAAAGGATCATGAAGTTAATATGGAATGAAATTCTTTGGGAATGTTCAGATTACTAATGATCTTGTACAGAAGGCCCTTGTTCAATTTTTATAGTTACCTATCTCAGTCCAATTGACTATCATCCTTCAACATGGAGTGCATCTAAATTTTGCATCTATGATTCAGCATGGTCTACCTTTTTCTTCTAAAAAAATCCATATAGGAAAAACAAAGAAAAAATGCCAGCTGTAACTGCAACTCACTCTTAGCTTTCCCAAATATTAAAATGAAGTTAAAACAATGCCAATACAGAGTATCTAGCACAGAAACAACAGAAAGGCAAGGAGAATGCGAGAGATGGAATGATATGATAACATAACAAGATATGTGTATGTTTCCAGGGCCAACTCAATATTCCTGCATGGCTATCCAGCTTTTTCTGTCAGTAGAACAAGATGGTACACCAGTTTCTTATTCTTCTAATTGATTTGTTCAGTGAAAATTAGAAGCTGATATTGTTAGTCTCTTGAACTGGCTTCTTTCCTTAATGGGATTGGGAAGAAAGAAGACAGTCTCCAACCTGGCTGAAACTGGGAGATAAAAAAAGGAGATAAATAGCATTAGCACTTAGACTTTACAATCTCAGAGTGCTTCACAGCTCTCTCTAAGTGGTAATTTACAGAGTCAGAATATTGGCCCCCAACAATCTGGGTCCTCATTTTACTGACCTTGGAAAGATAGAAAGCTGAGTAAACCTGGAGCTGGTAAGAATCAAACTGCTAACAGTCAACAGAATTGGTCTGCAATACTACATTCTAACGACTGCACCACCACGGCTGTTGCATGCTTCCTTTCGAAATTGGGCATGTGTATGCATATGCATTAATATGTGTGCGTGTACACACACACACACACACACACACCAGCATTAATTGCAGCCAACATGCCCAATTTCAAAAGGCACATTATATGCATATAAAGAATGGATAATGGAAAATGTGATTATGAAAAGATTAGCAGAATTTCTTAAGCAGGATGCTTAATGCATGTCACAGGAAGGCTGAGACTCATCAGAAACCTAATTTTACCTTTAATCTGGTTTAGTTTCCCAGATTGATTGACTTCCACTTCAAGGCTCCCTGTCTTTCAATCAAGATTGCAATGTGTGATAACTTTAGATAGCATACCACTTATTCTTCCAATGCCAGGAGATTTTTTGCCAACATATTGAAGTCGTCTTCCTGCCTCTCCAGCAGTATGAGCACCGAGACTATGGCCAATGAGGTGGACGTTGGAAGGACAATACTGATAGATTTTCTAGTAATTTAAGAAAGGGGAGAGTGATTAGCATTAGTGATTCTTACAATTTGCAGATGAAGCAGCATTTTTCCTGTATTGTAATAATAGTGACCTATTGTTAGGACTCATAATGATGTTAATTATATTTACCACAGTTCTCTACAGTTACTCAGCTTCAAAGTATACACAAACCACCAGACAGACTTTGAGCCATGGTTTAAACTGAATATTCTGGTCAAATATTTTCACATATTAAAATTGTATGAAATTGCAATATAGTACTCCAAAATTCAATAATTTATAAGATCTAGAATAATTTCAGTGGGACTTTGCAATATAGTGTCTGTATGAAAGTAAATCGGTGCTCAAGTGTTTGATTGCAATCTTTAGGATGGATAACAAATTCTATAAATATTTCAGAAGAATATGGTGCCCTTTTTAGTTTGTGTGAAATAATATTTTTCGAGAAGAAATACTGTTTCTATTAGGTTCATCCATAAGGCTTCAAAAGTCATGGAATGCCATGGATGAACATGGATAATATTTTTTTTCATATTGTCATTAATTGAAGAGGTTCCTGTAACAAATATTTTTAACTATAGCTAGTGACTTAGATAGAATCTCAATTTTTGTTTATTAACTGTTGCTTCATTTTTTATTGCATTCCTGATTATCTGTGCACTACTATTGGAACAGAAACATTATCATTAGGTACACAATAAGTGTGAAATCAGATCTGCCAGTTCTTTGGCTGGTGTTGGCCTTCAAGAGTCTTAAATTCTTCCCAAGAACCTAGGATGACATAATGTATCAGTGCAGTATATATGCACTGATCCAGGCCATGTGATCTTTTGAAATTGACAGATGGAAATTTTATCAATGCACAGACTTTTTCCCATTTAATTTTTTTTTGCTATGGCACTCAATGTGCTAATAACCACAGGGACCACCATAGATGGTTCATGCAATAAGCTTTCAACTTTAATGTTCATATCTTCATACTTCATGATCTTCTCCAATGCTTTGTCTTCTATTCTGCTATCTCCTGATATTGTAATATAAATTATCCACACTTCTTTTCTTTTCAATCACAGTTAAATCTGGTGTGTCTAAAACAACTTTTTAAAAAGCCCTCAAACCAATTTAATAAGCTTCATATTTGTTCCAGGATGTATCTGATTGGTTTCCTTCTAATTTCAGCTGGAACTGGGGCTTTGGTTTGGAGTACTGATATTGTTGGTTTATTGTTTTTATATAAATATTCTTGAGAAATTTTAGTGCTTAAATATTTCCAAAATTTTTAAGAAGGGTATTAATGCAGAAAATTTCACTATGTAAATGTGGGGAAACCTTTAAAAATTAGCGTTCATTTTATTCTAGATTTGAACATACTAAGTTCATATGAGATTCTGAAAAAATACATTGTGCTGTTCAACCTTGGCAATTTTAAGACTTGTGGACTTGTGGAATTCTGGGAGTTGAAGTCCACAGGTTTAAAGTTTCCAAAGCTGGAGGCTCCTGGCTTAGAGCTTGATCTAAATATTCCTATTTTA
>JANHFL010002576.1:7995-19191 GCA_032468155.1 Oxyrhabdium leporinum | reverse complement strand
TTATAGGTTTTACAGCGCCCAGGACAGACCGCTTCAAAAAAGCAGTCCTCGACTCAACGATGTCAAACCGGAAGTCCAAGGTCAAGTGATCTTGAGTGGCAATAGGGATAAGATTCAGTTAAGAACCTGTGAGCCAGTTAATCAAAGTGTTTCTATTCACTGACTATAACTCAAAGATAATATGGATAGCATGCTGGTCTAGTAGGAAGGAATAAATAATAATAATGTCACACAAATGGTTCAATTTAAAATAGTTCAATGTTATGCTGTATTTCTCACTGTGTCTGCCTTTTTATTTGTCTTACCTTTGTGGCACAAGGTATATAATGTTTGGCTTATGGCCGCTCACCAAAGTATCAAAGTTTTGCTGAGAGTCTAATATGTACTGTATTATTGTTTGTGTGCATGCAAATAAAATTATGCAGTATTTTTAGAGTGATTTGGTAGCTTTGGGTGAGGCATGTGTTGGCCACAACAGGTTTTACCCTGGGATTGAGATACAGGGTCTTATATGATAGAAGCATACATAGTTTGTTCTGGGTTAGACACTATGAACAAGATAATCAGAGGATTAGCTGGAAGGAAGGCTTTAGACAAAGAACGTAGGCATACCAGAGGGCTACTATATTTGGACTGCAACACTTCAAACAACCAACAGAAGTTAGTCTGTATATCTCTTAGGTGTCATCCAGTCATCACCCAAAATTTTTTAGCCCAGTTATAGTATGGCTAGGTTGTAGCAGCACCTGGCAATGACTGGCCTACCACTCTCAGATCCTTTATGCAGTCACTGTGGCTCAGTAATTTTGCAAGAAAGTAAAAGGATGGGTTATTTCATGTGTAGACAAATAAATTGCTATATTCTCAAACCTACTTTAAGTTCAACCATTATTTTTCTTTTGCTTGTGATATTTCACTTACACATCAGTCTGCTACCTTTCAATTTCTTAGGCCTCTGTAATGTATGCGTTCCTTCCCATGCTTCAACAAATTTCAGTAATCCTGCCAAGGGCAGTGAAACAATCGTATAAGACTTTCTAAAAATATTACCACATTAGAATTCTTACATATATATTGAGGCTTATTTATTTTAGTGATTTGGGACAAAGAGAATGTTTATCTTAAGGTAGTCAACAAATAAGTCAGCTCAGCTCCAAGAACACAGAGGTTTTGCACTACTTCCAAATATAAATTAACAGTATCAGCTTTCCAGTCCACAATAGTGCAGTTTATAACTTCTTTTAGCTGGAGGGCCATCCATTAACATATAAACAAAACAAATATTGTGCCAATGTTTGAGCGTTCAAAAATAGTATACAGATTTCAGGAATAAATAACAACAAAAAAACAGGGCATGAAAATATAGAGAACAAGGTTGCTTTACAAAACAAAACAAAAAAAAGTGCTGTGTGGTAAATATCACTGATTTATAAATTAATAAGAATCTTAGTTGTAAATTAAGCATTGCAAATGCATTATAAAGATCGTTTGGAGGTGAGAGATACTTCCGAAGTAATCTACTAAATCCCCTGCATGGATTGCCCCTGTGACTATGTATAACAGACAGGGAGGAAGCTAACCACCAGATTGCAAGAACACAACCGAGTAGCCAGGTGAGGAGATCCAAGCTCATTGGTAGCCTTACGCTGCAACGAACAAGGATACACATTCAATTTTGCAGCTACTAAGATTGTTGAACAAGCAGGCACAAAAACAGCCAGGGAAGTGTTTGAACCCTGGGAAACAGGCCTCTTGTCAGTCAACATGAGTGCTAATTTACCACCAGCTTATTAAGTACTTAGAAGGCAAAGCAAACCACAGCTAATAACGTAAAAGCCAGCCATCAGCACACCCCAATCAACATCTAAAAAGCCACTTACAACAGGCACTATAAATGCCACACACTGCTAGAGTGAAGTTCCCTGAAGATGGGCTCATGCATGAGTCTGAAAGCGTAGAAGACAAAACTTCTGGTCCAGTGACTGATTGGATCCTGCAGAATCTTAATTGTCAAGTGCCAATTCTTATGAAGAACTTTGAATGTCTTGTTTCATTTTGTTTTGCAGGTCCAATTTTCTATATTTTTCATATTGAGCTGGTAAGTGCTGTTGCTAATGTAAATGATGCTCATATTTGCCTTTTATCATCATCAAGTACTAATGAGTAATCTATAGCAATTTGGAATAGTTTGCATGTCCTGTTTACCATATTTCAATATTTCATTGTTATAGAATATAGATAGTTGGGAAAAGGTGGTATTAACTTCTCCAGTCACATATAACATGAAGATAAAATAGCAGATATTTATTATCAGCAAATAGTCATCATCAACAAAATGTATAATGAAGTATATTATGCAGTTTGTTCTCATCAAAACTAATTGAACTGCATTAAAATTAATGAGTACGTTGATCAGAGTAACCCTGTGATCACTGGTTATTCTAATCACAAGAAAGAGTAGGGATTCTGTAAGAAATTACCCTCCATTTCCCCCAAAATCTCTTAATTGTATGATAATCTATGGTGAGCTGTTTTAGATGATTGAGTTAATCAGTTGGTCCCTTTTTATATTGTCTTCAACCTTTGGCCAACAACTGCATTGCACTGAGGGAGGGTATTTTTATGCAGTCACAGTATTTTTGATATCATGTCTTTCCATTTCTTCCCCATATCTATTCATCTGAAATGTCTCATGCTTTCCTTAAAAGAGAGGAAAAATAATCTTACTATTCTTCTATTCCTTAAGGGTAGGGTTTTCTTAGTTTAGAGGAGAAAAGAGGTATTAATAAAGTCCAGTCTGTCATAACAAACTTTTCAGACTGGCAAATGATGGGTAAATGACTACTCTTTCAAAACCAACAATTATTTGGCTGATACATTTTGTGTTCTATTACATTTAAGAATGACACAAAGAGAACAGAATGTTTTTTTGCTTTTTTGAAGCTGGAATGTTTCATTTCATCAAAGGAATTGACCTTCTTTGTCTTGTGTGAGAAAGAAGTCTCTGCAACTTACAAAGCCATATTTGCTTCTCTTTCTCCAAAATAAATGATGCCCACGGCCCACCCCTATCAAGACCATGCTTTCAGGGACCTTTTAGCTAGTGATACTTCCATTTCATTTACCATTTACCCTTCCTTCTCCTTTGCATCACCTAGTTGCTCTTACATGCATCAGTTAGGAGACAATAAATTTAAGACATACTTCCCAAGGCTATACAGATAGGTGATCCTTCAAACTCTGTTATTCTTATTTCAAGGCCTACACTTGACACTAGTTCTCTGTCATCCAGGTTCCCAACTGCATTCAGACAATATGGGTTATTATTACTTGGAAGTGAACCAGTTTTAATAATTGCTTATCAACAGTCAGTGGAACTATGGAATATTCATTGAGGGAATGGCTTGACATCTGAATGCCAGCGAGTAGGGAGCCAATCTGAAACTGAGGTATAACATGATTTTAAGACATTTTCAGACCACTTACACATTTCATATACAAAAGCTTACCAACAAGGATCAACAAGCTATAAGCTTCTTAGAGGCACTGAAAAATGAATAAAATGAGGTCTAGGAAGAGAAAGTATTCATAAAAAGAGTTCAGAAACCCTTTAATCAACTTTGCCACTCCCCCCTTTGGATATATTATATGATGCATAGTATGTATGTTCAGGACTAAATAGCAGGACTATTTCAGAGTGTGAACACTGAGTATATTCTGGTTTTGGCAAAACTTTTATTCATTTTGTTCTGTCAGAGCTGGGAATTTTTTATATTTAGCAGAACTTTTTTAATATTTGCAAGTTAATACAGAAAATATGTTTCTACTGCCACCCAATGAAATTTATGCTACATTGCAGTTTATGTTGTCTTCACAGTTGTGATGAAAGTATTCGCAAATTATGGCTATGAAAACTACATAATATCTAAAGTCAAATCTGGGAAAACCTCACCCTATTGCTCAGATCATATTTTATATTCTTGAGGTCTACATTCAGATCTAATTATATAAGATTAGGTTTTCTTTTTAGTATCACTCAATTTGTTATCAGTTTTAAAATGTTAAATGTTTACAGTGTTACAAAATAAAAAAATAATCTTTATGAAATAAGGTTATATTGTGAAACAATTTCCTCTTTGTTTAGATTATTATACCTTATTAAATGCTGGCTATTTTAAAGCAACTGCTGTGATTGTATTGCAATTTGGGATGTATGTGTGTCTTTTTTTATACATGTACCATATTTTTTAACATTTTTACAAAATAGGTTAAGCTGCTGACAGTTTTTATTGATAAGAATTATTGACGCTTAACTAAGGATTTTAATAAGTAGATAATTCTGAAATGCCATTTGTTGCAACTTTAATCTTGAAGAACAAAGAACAAAACTGACTTGCTGTCACTCATTTCCTTTCCATGCACACCAATATTAAAGTCCCGCCTCTCTTTATTCCCCATTGAAAGAAAGTTGTGATTCTTCTCAAACACCTTTGATCAGAGATGGTGGCCATGAGGCCCTCTAGTTGCTGCTGAGCTACAGATTTTAGTACCGCTGGTGTCTTTGGTTTGGACTGTCCTATATTCCCTACTTTGGCATCTCTGCTTTCATCATGCTGATGTTATAGAATTGTATCACAATCCTCCCCCCCTTTCAAGTGATATGCCATGGCAGTGTTAATCCAATCTGAGTGCCATGCCCTGTTGGTAATGAATGCCCCTATGTCTCTAATGAAGCAAACATTCCAAATCAGAGCCGCATGGGCTAAACTGGAAACGTAGCTCTTGACCTTATACTGTTAATTCAAATGCATTTGTAGTCCTGAGAGAAGACCTCAGTGCTAGATTGGGACCCAACATCCATAGCTTCTACGTATATCACAAGTGTCCCCTGGACAACCCTGTGGCCAATGAAATCTTCCTCATCCATTGCACAAAAGAGCAGAAATCAAACTTTGCCTGTCTCAAACAGCAAATAGTGCCCTTGAAAGTGACCATTCAGCTGAATTCAGTACCTATCTGGCTCCTAACTGAGTACTATTGACTATATAATTGTCTCTATGGACCTTCTTCTTATGCTAAGACTGCGTAAAATTGATAGTGATTACTTCCCAAGCCTGCTCCAGTTAAAACATTTTGCTCAACAGGCACGGGTGTCAAACTCACAGCGTCACATTGCCATCATTTGATGTTTCGCGCTGTTTTCCCATTTGTGGGCATGGCTTGTGTGTGATGCATTTGACCCATGGGCCACCAGTTTGATACCCCTGTACTAAGACCTGCTACCATCTCTTTATAATGCCAGAAGCCTCCTTGACTGATCAACGTCTACTTGATTTAATACATATGCTACATGAAGGACCTCACTCAAAGTAAGGTGAACTCACAGAGCCAATGAAATTTAAAAGAGTCCCATGCACAGCTGCATATTGGCTCTACTCTTATTCAGTTTCTATATCAACTCATTCCACCATAACTTGCTGAAAGACACATCTCTGTTCTACTCTTTGCAGATGATGCAGCAATATTTTTAACAACACCTCTGGCCTTAAAAGAGTCCTGAAAATCCTAGTACAGTACTCCGAGGAAGACCGCTACAATTCAATTATGAGAAAACTAAAATCATGGTACTTGCCAAAAATCCTAACAGCAATTGTTGGAGTATAGAGATCACAAGATTCTGCTGGTCTCCTGTTTCAAATATCTGAGAGCAACCTTTTATTTTGCCAACAGTAGGAAAACCTACAGGGACTATGTTGCTGAAAACACACAAAGGACCTTAATTGCCATTCTTAAATTCCTTAAAACAAGAGGTAGTGACTTCATGCCCACAGTTCTCAAATTATTTGAAGGCAAGCTATAGCACAAGTTCTCTGGGATGCTCAGTTGGCTGCCTTCTCCAACTTTGTACTATTAGACTAGAATTCATACAAGCCAAATGTTTAGACCAGCCCTTTAAGTTCCTAATTGTGTCTCTAATGCCTAGACATAGACTTCATGACAGTGGAACTAGACCATAATCAACTATTGGCTCAGACTATCCATTTTCCCACTTGGCCATGCCACTGTGAGTGATGATTTTCAATCCACATGGAAATAGGCAATTAAAATCTCATCCCTGGGCTTCTCTCCAGATCATCTACCTAGCATGGAATATGATCAGGCCAAAGCTCTTATTAAACACTATGCAGCTGACACAGAGTTCCAATGGGATACTTTATAGCCAGTAAATCCAACAGATATTCTGACTCTCCTATGACATGCCTAACTAAACCTAAATATCTAAGTCATGCAGTGCCTTCACTCTGCCACAAGAAGCATGCTCTCTCAAGACAATGCCCTTGTGACTCTGTACATACAGAAACGGAGCATGTACTTCACCAGTGCTTGTACTACAGATCCATTCCTACTAGCTTCATTTCACCATATGAGGACTTTACATCACCTTGTAGCTTTCAGACCAATCCTGCTACATCATACAGTATTGCAAGTTCTATGCAGCAGCACTCAAAATTTGTCAGATTCCTGTGCTGTAAATTATATTTAATGAGCTTTTACTTTGGCACATTACAATGCTTTATAACTTGAATGATAGTGTAATCATCTATGTACCAAACTTTTATGCTCTTTTACGCCCACCTAATGCACCTATCTCCTTTTTTAGATTTTGGCTTTTTATATATACTTCTATTTTTTAAGTTATAAATCTTTTATATCTTGTAGCTTTTTATAGCTGCTTAGATTTTTTATTTTTACTCGATATATCCTATATGTTTTGTTAATGACTGTATCCCCACTTCCTTATCCTGGTCTATGACAGTAATAAAGACTTAATTTGATGTGATTAATAAAGTAATACAACCCTTAACATTGTTTGGAAAAGCTCTCTCTACTTAAAGTAGCCTAGCCTAGCCTATCCCTAGTTGGCAATCTTTTTCAAACTGAGGCTATTTTGGTAATCAGGATCCCTAGTATTTTCCTGTCCAGATCATTGAAAATGATTATCATGATTAGAATTCATGTTTTGGTATGCTTCATTAATTTCTGTTAAACAACCCCTAGCTATTGTCATAGTTGAAGCTTATGGACGTTTTATTATAAGGATCACATGTTTTAGGACCAGTCTCCTTCTCAGTTTGGAAACAGGTACATATATTACAGCAGCAACCCCCATCCCCCCAACCTTTTGGCTACCATGGACCATTTTTTTCCACGGAAGGGGCATTGTTTCACATGCTGCCTGCATCCCACTGATGGAGTTTTTGCTTGTTTGTGTGAACCAGTTTCTGGCATGGCACAGCCTGGTACCAGTCCACAGATCAGGGGTTGGGGACCCTTGTATTACAGGATTCTTCTTGTTCTCCACTAGCCCCTGAAATTGGTTGTAGTAATTGCATGAGAAAGTGAAGCTGGGGTTTTGTCTGCCCTTGGAAAAAGCAGCTGCTGCCTAACAAAATTGCTTTCCATCCCTGCTTCCTCAAGGCTCAGCACAATTCATGCCTTTTCCCAAACTTTTATAGCTATAGAAACTTGAGAGATCATTAATTCATTCATTCCTTACAAGCATCTACAGCTGGTGCATTTGCAGGAACATGTTGAGCTTCAGAGGCAACTTCATCTGACAAAGGCCCTTAGCTTAGAAAAGCTAAGACTAAATAGAGCATGTGGGAGAAGGAGAAAAGGAGGTAAGAACAAGCAGATGGGAAAGTGGGAGGTAACATTTGAAGATTGACAACTATTACAGGTGGGCAAGAGGACCATCAGTCAACTGCCAGGAGCACAAACTAGAGTTAGCAGCATAAGGTGGGATTTCTGCCTGGAGTTTATTGGCAGCAACCAGAAAAGAAACAACCTCCCTGAAGCAGCACCTCATCCAAATGAGTGCAATAACTTTTGGAGAGAGTTAAATGTCTGCTTTAAATATCAACAGGCTCTTTGGGCTTCTTCAGATGGTTCTGTATTTGAGTTTCTGTCACCAAGTATTAACTTATTAGCCAGCCTTGCCTTATCTCAAAAGTTTAATTAGGGTCAGATGCAGGAAATCACCCAAAAAAGAAAATTGTAGGCTAGATGGAAAATTGAAAAGCACAAATGGAGAGATAGCAATGGCAAATCACATTCATACTATTTCTAAGGAAATTACATACTCATGGATTAAGTCACCAGAAGTCAAACTTGGTTTAGACTTTTCAGATTTTCAATCTGATAGTTACACTGTATCAATATCAATATTTATTCTATCTTCTATCTATAGAGCCTTGAAATATGTTTGTATAATATATTAAAATCCAGTAAAAACAACTACATTTATAATTGAAAGTTAACTTATTTCCTGAAGACAAAAGGGTTGAGGGAGTTCATGCCACAGTTTAGGAGCAAAACAGGATGTAGTTTTTTTATTATATACCTGACAGAGTTTATTTTCCTTTGAAAATCATATCAGGTTCATATTAAAATACATAGTCTCTCAAATAATTCACATTTTTCAGAGGTAAAAACATTAAACCCAACATCTATGAAAAGGATGTACAAATCAAAGCAAATATTTCAAGATTAACATTACATAATACTGATATTTTACATTGATTAACAATAATTCACACATATTAAAGGGATTGTTTTAGACAATTTATAACTATCTTGCTTCAGGTGTCAAATTCTCATACGCAGTTGCTAGGTAAGAGAAACAATTTACTCAAGGCTGATAACAGAAGGGAAGAGATGTAAATCAAAAAAGTTTCTTGAAAAGGCAGCTTGTCTGAGTGGTTTTGTTTTCGAAAGGAGCCCACAAATAAACAGTCAAAATCCAGCCCAAAGTTCAGAGAACCAAGTCAGGGTTTTTAGCCAGTCCACACTGAGAATTTCACAAGCAAATTTCATAGGAGCATGTCAGATATGAAAGACTGGGTCCATAGCAGAAGGTTTATTGCTAAAAGACTATGCACAGGAATCTTCTCAATTAACAGTGAGCACTTGGTAAGGATTAGATAAGGGTCAACAGCAGTCAAGGGGAGGTTGGATGTAATCATTTGGAGCTATGTAGCACAATAGTCTAGGGTTGTACCTCTTTTCACTCTTCCCCCTAGCTCCACCAGTCCTTCTCCTACAGAACAACATTGAAGAGCAGGGGATCAAACAGTTGTTTCCAACAGAGTAACACAGGTCAGGGCTGCCTCGTAAATCAGGCTACAGCTGTCTGTAATCAAGAACATCTTTGCTCTACTCTTCTATGTATATGTCACCATCTGATTTCTCCAACTGTTCTGATGGTGCCTGTTTGATTAGTCTCAGGTGATTTCAGGTTTTGGTTTTCCCCGGGGCTGATATTCCACAGGTTCAATTGGAGCAGGTTCTTCAGAGACTGAATCTGAGTCCTGGGCCATGGCAATAACAGCAAAGAATTTTTGAGAATTTATCATTGTGCCTAAAAATTATATAATCAATGTAATATGTAGCAATTTTATACTTTATAAAACATTCAAAGTGTCCACAATAAATGTGCAAGGATGATTTTCCACTTGTTCAGTAAATTTTGGGACCTTGTTTATTTTCACTAATTCCTACTTTGTTGATAAAATATTTTTAAATTTCTATCCAATTTGAACATTCCCTTCAGGAAAATTTTATTTTATTTTTATCAGAAATCCAGAGTTATTTTATATGATATTAGAATTTTTAAATCTTACATTACAAATTTTGGTTGACTACTTGATGGGACCAAGGAATTAGAATTTTCAACCCAGATCTCATAGCCCTAATTTTATCAGTTTGATCACTGATAAACATTCCTGTTAAGTCTATATGAGTAAGCTTAATGCATAAGTTAATGCATTAGGCTACAAACTGGGAGACTGCTATACCAACCAACTGGGAGTCATTATATCCCAACCATAGGAAAAAGGTGAACAGCAAGCCACTTCTGAAAATCTTGCCAGGAAAACTGCAGGGACTAGTCCAAGCACTTGTTAGGAATCAACACTGAAGGCACACGCGTGCACACACAAACATTCTGTAATTTGGCTTTAATACTATACATATTTATTCACTTCACTGGCTTCTAAAATATAACTTTATTTGGTTCTGTCTTGCTGTTATATGTCAATCAAGCCATTATAAAATATAAACCACGTTTTATAAATGAATGTAAGAACCAGAACAAACTACGTATGGCTAAAAGGGATAAAATAAACTTTTGCAAAACATTCAATAACCTAGCTGCTGTGTTGAATGATCTTCTTGCTCACAAGTGAGTATGGTCTGAAGGTGACTGAATTGCTCTGGCAAACAAAAACAAAATCAGAGCCAAATGCAAATAACTCTGCCTTCTGCTGGAGAACATTAATTTCAGCCTTAATAGCCAAGCCAAGGTCCTTGTCAATTTCCGTCAGAAACTTCAGTACATATAATTATTCTAAATGCAACCTGTCATTAGTGAAAGTAGGGCATTTCATTTGGGATGCTAGAGCTAAGGTTCATTTGATATCCTGAATGCTATGATAAATTTATATGCTTTTAGAGAGAGATTATGCTAACAGCATTGCATTGCAGTTTATCTTGAAATATGTGACATCCATCTTGACTGATTACATGGACAATACATTGATGGCACTTTAAGATGGTATGATTCTGCAGGGCTGCCAGTTAACTGTTATCTCTTGGGTTCTTTATCTTGTTTTCCTATCTCAGTTTAGGACAGATTAAACTTTATATTATGAGCAGAATTACACTTGAATAATACATTTGAATAAGCTTTTTAAAATGCTATGTAAGATCCTGATGAATGCCAAGGCAATGTGCCAATAAAAATCTCTCCTTAGAATTTCTGCTGCCTGTTAGTTTGCCCTTAAGAATCTTATTCACTGAGACAGTTCTTTTTTGCTTTTCTTTTTTTGTTCTTTTTCTTCTGGAAATTTATATCTATTTTATGTTTAATAAGATCTGTATCTGAATAAGTAGATATACAGTGATACCTAAAAATTTGTGAACCCATTTGAATTTTCATCATTTCTGCATAAATATGACATGATCCACACTAATTCTAAAACTGGATAAGAAAAACCCAAATAAATAAATGAACCAAAAGCATTATAATTCATGTATTGATAAAAGGATCTAAATGATTCTTGAAATATTTGCACGAAAACAATTAAGGTCAGAGAGTACCAAGGATCCCTCATTTCAATCTGAGCTACAAATACT
>JANHFL010002575.1:92721-114468 GCA_032468155.1 Oxyrhabdium leporinum | reverse complement strand
CCCATGTGCCCCCTGCACTTACCTGGAATCCAAAACGGGCTGCGTGGGGACTCCTGGGAGGGGCGGGGTGGGGCCAGTTGCTCATTGGAACTACTGGTTCACCGAATTGGATGTAAAATTAACATCTGGTTTGCCTGAACCGGCATGAACTGGCTGAAGCCCACCCCTGGATGCTACTCAATGAAATATCTAGGAAACGGGTGTACTTCCAAAAAACTTGATATTTGAGATAGATACAATTTAATACAATGAAGACAAAACGTGTTCTTCTTTGAAAACCAGTAGCACTTGTGAAATTTGTGATTGATTTTGTCTGGGCTTGTACCCACAGGGAAAAAAAGGATTAACAGGGATACATACTCTTCTGGCTGCTAGTGTCATAAAGATGCCAGTGGTAAATGTAAAATAATAACCGGGATAAACACCATGCCAAAGAGCTGAGAGAAGAAATGTTAAGGCTGTAGGATACCAAGAAGTCCGATCATAACATACACTAAGAAGAAAATTAGAAAAAGAAAACGTATAAATATGCAGGTTACATGCAATCATATTTAAGTTTATTACTATATCATAGAATCAGAAATGATTCTGATTCTTTATCTGTTTCAATCAAAACTGTTCTTAGAAGAGTTATTAAGTACTAGATACTATTTACTGACTATTCCCCTATTTCGCTACACATAAAAGGAATGGCAAAAAAAATCTGATTTTAAATACCATCATTAATTGAACTTGGATCTTTCATACTTGGGTAAATCTGAAATCTTAAAAGAATAAGTATCTAGAGGACACAGTATTTGTGTGGCTTTTACAGTACACAACTTTACTTTTTTATTTTAAATTTATTGTTTTATCATAGAAAATAAAATACAAAAGAAGTAAAACAAACAAAATGAAACAAAACAAAAACATATGTTCAATCCTAACAACCACAAAAAAGAAAGAAAATAGTGTACAAAAAGGAGGAAAGAATGGTCAATTAAATTTAACATTTAACATGTAGGATCCACCCTGGCTGGGTGCCGAAAGAAATGAAAAAGCAATAAATTCTCCTCCCCTTTTACATATTATATGTATGTTTGTACATATGTATGTATGTTACACTAATCTCCAAATCCGTTGTTAACCATCCGTTATTATATTTACCATGTAGAAAGTCCACAAACAGTACATAACTTTACTTTTGATCACAAACTTACATAATTTCTATATATATTTCAGATTAACAGTTATGGTTACGATTGTGTGCAGAAGTGTTGCTAAGGTGAGAAGTGCAAACCATCTTATGTTTGAAGCACTTGCCTTTGTCAGTGTTTAAAAAGATCACTGTCATAATTCCTAAATACGTCTGGCAATGATCTACGTAATAGTTAAATTATTATTATTTTTTTATGGAAAGGGATTCTCATCCCCCTCCATCAACACGTGGAATTGAAATGGGTCAAGGGTCAATGGTGTAAATTAAGAAAAGCATCACTGTTCTTGTGCAGCAAATGAGGAAATAGACTTCTTCACAAGCTTGTACCAAAAGCTCAAGCCACAGTCATTTCAGTAAACAAGAAACCAGTACATTAGTGATTATGACAATGCATGTATGCGCATGTGCGCACACACACACACACACTTTAACTGGTGGGATAAAAAAAATTGAATCCCACCACTGATGGGATAATACAAAAATTAAAATGAAAGTATTTAAGTCTAAGGTTGTGGGCCAACTTCCAGAAATGGATACACAGAGTGCCATTATTAGTAGGCAGCATCATTTGAATTTTTATCTTAGGGCCAGGAGCTTATTGTGAAAATGTTTTTTTTCTTTTATCATTATAAAATGATGAGAATTCCAGGGGAAAAAATCTTTTTCATTTTCACTGAATGCAACACTGTAAGTAGAGATTGAACCACTGCTGAGGAAAACCACAATACACTTAAGTTTTTTTTACCGTTTAAGCCAGGCAGTTGTTTGAATATTCCAGTTTTCTAAGTACATTTTAAAACTGGTTGCCATCTAAGAGTGAAACAAGCATGCATTATTAGGTTTCCTAATACTAAAAATGTCAGTTTCCACACATATTGTAAGTTATATTCATTTTGTATGTTTCATTACAGCTATTTTACACCTTATAATACACTTTTTAATTGGCAATGGTCAACTAAAAATATATTATTTCACAGGTTAAATATTGGGGATTTTGCAATTTAAAAAAAACTTTTCTGGAAAAAAAATCAGGTATACTATATTTGGATATGAATAAGGAGCTTTCTCTTTTTGTGGGGGAGAGGGAAGGGGAGGAGGAAGAAGAAGATGATTTAAAAGCCAGAATATTGGCTTTTGCCCTTGCCTGAATATTGTACCAGTGCAGCAAATGCATTATCTTCTTGCAAGTAGTTATTGCATGAAGTTTGGACTTTCTCCACTTTATTTAGACAAGTTCTTTTCCCTATGAGGTCTGGAACAATTTCCAGTTCCAATGTTATCTCTAAAGACTCTGCCCATACTTCAACTTACCTCAATATTCCTGATATTCAAATTAGACAGTAGATCCCAGCGATAGTTGCCTTTCTCATCCATACCGTTGAATCCAAAACCGGCTGCATTATTAATTGCATCAGCTGCAAAAAAAGAAAAAAAGCTTAGGATGAAATATAAAAACCTACCTGACATATGTTTAACAATTCTTAGAGTGATCCATCCGATGTTATGTCCTAATAGAACTATTTTTCAATTCCCACTTTATAAGGGAATTTATTACTAGGGAAATTATAAAATAGTTGTTTTAGAAACCATGAGTTAAATTCCCTTTGTATATATGAAAGGCATCATTGGTTTTTGGAAGTAGGCCTGATTTAGAAAGCAAATTCAAGGAAGCAGAAGTCAAAAGTATGTAAATATACTGTATATATATTAGCATCCAATTAACAAAACAACTACTTCTAAATGAATGTAAAAGCATTTTATTTAGAATTCCAATTCAGTTAAGTTTATGTTCAGAATTATCAAATCAAACCAAATCAATCAATTTTTAAAGTAACATTTTGGAATATATAATTGTGGCCCAAAACTAACAGTCCTGAAACAATATTTTAACTTTAAAAAACAGCTTTGGAATTTTAAACACTTTGATTTTTTTATTTGACTTCTAAATATTCTTTTCAGTTAACATTAGAACTGAATGAGCTTTCATTGTTTTGTAACTTTCTCCAATAGCAAATCCATAGTGTTTTTCATATAAAAAGGGGGCTGTCCTATTTATAAACAAAAATAACAGCAGTTTTATTTGATCGACAAAATATTACATTCTGTAGATAAATTGTGTAGAGAAAAAAAGGTTGCTGTGTGCAGGACATTCACAGTAGGATTGCTACCACCTTCAAGGAATATTACGAAGTAAAAACACAAACTTAATTCTTTGAGCTTTATTTATCCTCCAAAGTAAAAAAAGGAGTCAGTTCTAGCTCTTCTTTGGGAACATCATACTCTGGACATTTTAGAGCCTGAGTCAGTATGTGACTCATCTTTGCCCGAAACTCTCATCATGACCTATTCACATACTGTATAATTGCGCAAGTCACAATTTATTGGCTTTGCTCAACACACTACGCCAAAACTAAACAAACCATAATATGATTTAGAAGTTTGTTCGTACCCTTCACAGAGCATGACTTGACCCAGTATGCCTGTTCCATCCTGTTTCTGACAGGATTGTTTTTAAGCCTTAAAATATCCACTGAACTTTAAGCCAGCTGAGCTTGAATACAGCACCAAAGTACAATAGCTGCTTACTTTGGCACTTGCAAAAATGCGAATGCTTCTTATACTACAGCTGTATTTTAAGCAGCAGTAATTTGTGATATGGTGATCGGACAGGAATCTCTCCTCAGCCCCCCGCCCCCCAAAATGTCCGATCTTCTCAGAAACACTATTTTGGGAAATGGAAGGAGGAGAAAAGTAGGCAGAAGTCACCTCTCTTTCTTTCAAAAGATTATCCAGGAAAGGGAAGTAAACCATATCATCAAAATACTTAGGGGTGCAAGCATTCTCTAAAAGATGATACACTTTCCAGCAGTTAAGTGTAGAAGCAGCCTTTTCTCAGCCCATCTCATATTTGATGAAGAAAGCAAAGCAAACCACTTTCTAACATGCAGCTATGGATGCCCTGAAATCAGATATTTTCATTCCTAAGATTAGGCTTTCTGGATGGCTTCTGTCCTGAGCGAGAATCGGTTAGCATTAGAATTACGATCCTCTGCATATTGTATCATAGTTTGTGGCAGGATCTGGGGTCTACTTTGCCTAAAGTGGAAAATCTAGACCAGCCTTTCCTAACTTGAGCATTTAGATTTCAATTCCTATAACAAGTACAAGCACTATAAGATTGTGGGATATGATCCAACGTATCAGGAAGATACTAAGACTTAATCTTAGTGTTGCTATATTTATGGGAGTTGCTATGTTTAATACGTACGATGGACTGAAACACTGTTAATGTCCTGGACTGTGTGTTTAACAGCACATTAAAAACTGTTGTAGAACTGCCAGGGCATATTCAACACAAAATAAGTAACTCTAAATAAAAACATTATCAGATATTTAATGTATATATGAATTTTAGTTTGTCTGATATCATCTGACACTTATACGGACTGGTAAATAGATGTTCATTTCTCATTAGAGAAGTCATAAATTTTAATCAAAAATAATGTGCTTAATATCAACTGTATAATACAGTAATATTCCATGGTATTCACATTTATGCCTTAATGGAGAAAATGGATACATGCACATTAAGTACAGGTAGTCCTCAAGTTATAATAGTTCATTTAGTGATTGTTCAAACTTACAACGGCACTGAAAAAGTGACTGATTACCATTTTTCACATTTACGACCGCTGCAACATCCCCATGATCACAATTCAGATGCTTGGCAACTGACTCAAAATTATGACGGCTGCAGTGTCGCAGGGTTGTGTGATCCCCTTCTGACAAGCAGCGTCAGTGGGGAAGCCAGATTCACTTAGCGGCCGTGTTACTAACTTAACAACTACAGGGATTCACTTAACAACTGTGGCAAGGGAGATCAAAAAATGGGATAAAATTTACTTAACAACTGTCTCACATAGCAACAGAAATTTGGGGCTCAATTATGGTCGTAAGTTGAGGACTACCTGTATAAGCATGTCCTGAAAAACAATCTTAAATGAACCTTACCAAGCGTCCAAGCAAAGTAGTATTTGGGCTTCGAGGCTTGCATGACAACATATAGAAAACCAAGTCTTGTCAAGAATGAAGATTGATTCATAAATTGATCATCCACAATGTATGTTGCTGGGAAGGTCTTGGTAAGCGTCAAGAACACCACCAGAGATAGAAGCGTGATACCAAGTTTCTGCAGGATGGCTCCCTACAAAGGAAACAGAATAAAATATCGGTGTGATTACATTTGAGAGAATAAAGTTTTTAAAAGACAAACAAAACAACTGTTTTAAGAAATGAACAATTGAAAGTATGACTCATTGTCTGCACTTGCTAATATTGAAAAAGAAAAGGTATTTTCTTCTGGATTATTTACTATTAAAAATGCTATGATCTCTAGCTGTGGAGACAGCAGCACTGCCTCTTAACAGCATGCATATAAATATAAGCAAGTCCTCCTTGCGAGCTTCTCATAGGTTTCTGGTCCCCCTGCTAGAGGAACAGAGCACAGGACATGAAGGTTTTTCTTCTAAACCAGGAAAGCTCTTTTTATATTTTTATCCTAACTGATACTGTTTATTGTCAAAACAATTTCAGCATTTCAAAATAAAAGCTTAGCATTTTGTGGCTTACCACTGGAGAAGGATCAGGAAATCTATCACAATTCCTCTGTTTCCAGCTGACCGTTGATAACTTCATCTGCACATGTCTCCCTTCAATGAAATCTATATAATCCTTAAAATTGCTGCATGGGCCAGCAATAATACTCATGAAGTTGAGCTGATAGCTCAGATACTCCAATAAGGAAGGTCTTGTCCTGTCAAAACAATCATGAATATATGTATATATCAAATATTTTTTTAAAAAAAACCCAAATATGAAATGTTTAAATAAATGGCAGTTTTACTGTAAACATAGTTCAAAAGTCTGAGAAAGAAAAACTAGTGAAACATATAACAAATTTACAAGACAATTGTTTGGAAGATATTGTCAAGAGTGAAAATTATCCTACAATGACATTTGGAGATTATTTTGTGAATAAAACAATTTGTGCTGTCAAGAGAGACTACATAAAGAATTCATCCATAAGGTTATCTGATTAGTCAATTATATGGATATTTGTATAAGGATGTATATTCAAATATTTTCAATGACATGTGCAATTTCTATTATCTCTGTCTACCATTTCATTCTTGCTAGAGCAGACATGAAATCCTTATCTATAACTGCCTTTTCTGCATCTGGAGTATTATAGAAAATCAGGAACCAAGGTGATTCAAATGAGTACAAGTTTAATCCATGCTAGCTCTCTACAAGAATCTGAACTACTAACAGCCAAGGCAAATTGGCAGTAAATAAGAATCAATGGAATCAAATTGGGCTGGACTGAGATCTCTTGCGGGTATGAAGGGATTCCAAACTGATGATATGCTTGACCCCTCCCTTGGGCTCAGACTGGTCATCTACAATTCGTTTAAATAAGATGCATGATGCATTATAAAAAAATAAAGCTAGAATTCAAAATATTCTTTTGAAAATCTTATAATATATGACACTCAGTTTAGATATTTGAATGTGGATCATAGTTGTAATGGGAAAATATCAAGTAAAAATCATTCTTTATATATTTAGATCATTGAAAAGTCTTAATAAGGAGAAATTTTCAGAGAATAGATCTCAAGAACATAAACTAATAATTCCAGAATTTAAAAGTGCATGGATAATTATTTACATTACATTAACCCTAAATAGAAACTACATAACAGAAGCATCTAAAATAACCCAGATATTAGATTTTTAAAAATCGTTAAGCGCCGCTGTATTTTCTTACTTTATTGCAAGCTGCTTCTGTTCATAAGTTAGATCTTCAGCTTTTTTACCTATTCCTATCAAAAAGATATAACAATTAAACTTTGTAAAAGAGAGGTAACTATAGAGAATAAAATTCAATTCTAATCAAAATGCATACATCAAAAGATGCTGCATCTAACATTTATTTTCTGAGAGGTTCAGAAAGGGAATCTGGGCTGTAGAAATTACTTTAGACAATTCCTATAAATTATGTTGGCTTATGGATAAAGAAATGCTTGATATATACATTTATTATAAATGTATATTAAATGAACTTTCATAGTTCCTCAGATTAGGAACTATAGCCAGCAAGGGACTCCGGTTATCCCAACAATCTTCTTATCAGACTCTAATTCCAGAATAGGTGAAGAAATACAGCTCTTAGTGTGTTTTTTTCTGCCAAAGAGGCGAGACACTGCCAGGGACCTTTGTTTAAAAGAATAAATACGTGAATGATAGCTAGAAACTTACCAAAAGGAAGGGTAGACTGTACTACACATTAGTGTAATAAAATAATAAAAAGCAATTTTACTGTTCCTATAAAATGAGATGAGATTAACTCTACAGTTTTATATGAACATATTAAAAGAAAATCTCATTTAATGGACTTCTAAGCAAAAATAGGAGCACGGAACAAATGTGTGATGTAAACAGAATGTTTGATTCTTATTTGGACCTACATTGTCTGGTCCATAATATCCTTAGGCATTCAGAAGTTAGAATTGGCTTTTTTTCCAAAAAGTCTATCAGGAAATCCAGGGCTACAGAGTAGACTAGGAAGTTGAAAAAAAAACATAATGGAAGTAGAGAAGTCCAGGACCCTTCCATACAATTACCAAGAAAACTCTTATCAATGTGGTAATGTTGTCTCCCAGGAGCCAGTCTCAATCTGAGGGAAATTTTAATTTTTAATCTTTTTTTTTTTAATAGCTAGACTCAATCTAGTTTGATTAAGTAATTTTAGATGGGCCAAAAGTTCACGTATATAACAGACATGACACTGAAGAGAGAAAATGATTTAAATCCTCCCCCCTCCCGCCTCCCCAAAAGTATTCCAGGATCTAAATGTTCTCGTTTATTCCAGTCTCTTTCCTTGTAGTACAGGTAAGGCAAAACACAATGTTTCAAAGCACTGTTAAGAGAATGTTAAACCTACAAATGTTCATTCTCAAATAAATATTGATACTTCTGCAGACTCTCAAGGGGAAAATAAAATTGATAACTATTTATCTGGAAAGGGTCTACGCAGCTTTTAAACTTTTGTATAACTAACAAAATCATTTAATTGGTTAAGGAATCGGTTGTTTGTTTAACAATTATATCTTTTCCTCCAGGAGTTATATGGGGTGCCCCAAAGTCATTCAGAGTTTCCATGGTTGAGGTTTGACTAGGAATTTGGAGCTCCTGAGTTCTGGTGAGTCATTAGCTACCACACTTTTTTCTTTCTTTTTTAAAATCCTTCCATAAATATGACTCAGTCCAACAAAACAATTAAGGATGCAATTTCTTTACTTATGATTTATATACATTATTTGTCATGTTTTTAGTTCTATTCTATTTATAAAAAACAAAACAAGTATTAAATAAGCAAAACTGTCCATAGACTTCAGGGTTTTTAAAATTATTATTACCAAACCTTAATTGTAAAAAGATGACTTCAAGATCTTGGCAGAGACAACACATACTGACTACTTTTTCCCCAAAGGCTGCCAATGTCTATTTAGAGAATTTTACACATAAGATAGAAAATGGAAAAATAATCTTCCTTACCATCATGAACCTGGAATGCAAGAGTTGTGATCTTTTGTGTTACAATCATCAATGGGCTGTAATAAAATGCAGAAAGATAACTTTTTGCATGCTCCAATGTGTTTACATTTTTCACCTTAATGGATTCTTATGATTTAAACAAGCTGCAGATCAATTATTTTGTACCAGTTCCAATCAGACACAGATAACATGGCAAAGGCAATGGATTATAAGAATTATTAAAGTCCAGAGTATCCAGAAATGATCAGAATGTTTCCCTGGGGCCACCAATATGTATACAGATTGTGTTCACACAGCACAGGAAGGTGTAATTTGCTTAAGTCTGGGTTATTGACTAAACCACAGTGACTAGCATTCATATAACCATCATAAATCATAGTTAACAAACTACAAGAGATGGATTCACCCAGTGTAGTAAAGCAAAATTGAGCCAGCTCAACTATGGTTTAACAGCTTGTACAAGCTTAGCTATACAGAATTACTTGCATCATGACAATCATCTAAGTTACTCAATATCCCATACTAGGCTTCATATGTGTCTGAAACTGTGAAACTTGTGTCTTCCCTGTTCAGAACTGATATTTGATATAGATTTGAAATTCCACAAGCTGCAATACTCATTGGGAATCTATCATTTTGTGCACGAAGACTTTCCTCCCATACAAACAAGCTTATGACTGCAACGACAGTTCAACGGCCTTTATACATCAGTATTCACCTACTCAAATGGGAACCTTACAAGGCTACTCTGAAGACTGTTTAGAAGTTACAAGCTGCATACAATGTGTGTACTTGCTACATGGCAAGGAGGGCAAACGACTAAATAATACCTTGCTGTTTTGTTGGTAGCGTACATGTATAAACAATATAAATGTATACTTTATACAATTTTAAAGGGTTATATTTTAATGCCCGCTCTTTCTTGCTTTAGAAAATTTGCTCTGAACAGTAACTTTGCACGGTGGTGGCAAAACTACAAGGCTGTGTATTTGAAACAGCTATTCAGCAATAGGCTGATTATATTCCCTTGTCAGCACATCCTCTCAATCAATTACTTCTGTGTTTAAACACACAGCTTACAAGTCAAGCCAATTTTGTAGCAAATTCATTACAAGTTGATCTCCAGGTACACATAGTTCAAATGACATTGTATCTTCCCAAACGTGCATGCCTATGATATATACTTAACAAACACTGTAGCTTGCTTTGCAGAAAAACACTGTAATGAACTTAATCTGTGCACTTTAAGCTAAACACTAGAATTTAAACGACAGCCAAGATATTAGCTTAACTTAGATGTCTAATTCTCCATGTCAGTGATTCCTAACTTTAAATTCTCACCTGTGAGAACAATGTTTTGTGAAGAAGAAACTATTACACATATATTAAACAAGAAGCCACCCTAACAGCACCTAGCACGGTGAATGGGGTGATCACTTTTATTTACTGTACTTTTTCTACTACTAGAAGCAATGGGTTTCAAAAATTAGTAGCAGAATAATAAATGCTGAATAATTCTAATTCAAACTCGGCAGCTAAGATTTGATGCCGATTCTCCATCATGCACACATGTATATATGCACACATGCTCTTTAAGATGAATTAAAATTAGAGTATTGTTAGTTTTTAGCCCTTAACGTATTTCAGTGATTATCTGTGTAGCTTATTGTGGCAATCTGTGTTTAACAGAGTGATGGCATGAGGGGAAAAAACTGTCCCTGCGTCTAATGTCTTGGCATACATACAATAACCTATAGCGCCGTCCAGATGGAAGGAGTTGAAACAGTCCAGGATGTGAGGGCTGAGAAGATATCAACATCCTGAACACAAACTGTTTCAACTTCTCCCCTCAGGATGGCGCTATAGGGCATTAGATGCCAACATAACTAAACACAGTTTTTTCCCCTCATGCCATCACTCTGTTGAACATCTAATTCTCACAGTTGTATCTAATATGTACGTATATCAACCCATAGAGTATGGCTGTAGTATTACTATTTATTCCTTTTATTATCTTATTATTTTCTCTGTTGCCTTGCAAATATACCGAATGCTTCTGCGCTGGAGACAAATTCCTTGTGCGTTTAATCACTTGGCCAAATCAAGTATCCAAGGCCTTATGGCTGGCTGGTGCGGCTAGGGGATATGGGGCTGGCCAAAGTATGATGCTTGTGGTGGCACTTCAGCCAGCACTAGCCCTGAAGTAGATGCCCTGGAACAATGGCAATGGGCTGAAATTGCTGAAGGGTAGCACTGTCGGGGAATGCTGCCTCAGGCTTTACACCAGAAAAAGGCCCTCTAGTGCCTGCCACGGCACCCACTCTGCAGACCGTACCTCTCTCGTAGCCTGCCTGGGACTCCTAACTCTTCCTACATTGCGGTCATGCAAGGTCCTCACTTAACGAACTGCACAGTCCTGGGGTTCCCACAGCAACTGGAATTGCCACAATTTCAGTTGCTAAACAACGTAGTTACATGAGGTTGCAGTTTATGACTCCCATCACTTAACAATGGAAATCCTGTTCCCAACTGCCGTTGTAACCCAAGGACTGCCTGTAAACACAATTTCCAGGTGAAGCTTGGATAAGAATACAGACAGGCCTCGATTGATGACCGTTTGTTCAGTGACTGAAGTTATAGCAGTGCTGAACAAATGGTAACTATTGATCTCTGAAGCGCTACCCGCAGTCATATGATCAATGTTTGGATGCTTTACAGCCCACCTGCATTTATGACTGCAGGGGCACTTCTAGGCCCCCCAACCCACTCTTCTGTCCTTCATCTCTGCCCTTTTAGCAACCTGCATAGCAGCACTGCTTGGTGGTGGCACTGGGGCTGAAGTAGAGGAGTAAGGCCTTTAGCAGTTTCAATTGACTATCACTGGCCCCAGGTGTCAACTTTAGCCCCAGGGTTGCTAGCACCACCGAGAAGCGGGGCCTCAAGCCTTCCATAGCCATGGCATTATTCCAACTGAAATATTTGTAGTTTCAGTTCAAATTTTATCTTTATTCATTTATGAAAGTTTTGATGCCTTTCTTTCCAATACTTTTGAGATTTCTTTGTGTGATTACCACATGTGGCAAAATCTTTTTTGTTGTAACACGTCCAATGTTTGTTGTTATATGATTTGTTAGTCTTAGATCTCTGTCGATTATAGGGCACTTTCCCAACCCAATATTCTTGAAATGTATCCACCTACAATGCTATGGAATTAAAGGTTTTGTGAACCAAAATATATAAAGGAAATCTTCCCATCGCTGGCAACAGCATTTCCACAACTCCTATCTGAAAGGTACAAGGCTCATTGTACAGTGTCAAATACCTACAACCCTTGATAAGTATGTTTACCATAAATTTGCAACTGAAGCCACTGGAATGGCTAGATTCAAAAGATAAAGGACCAAGAATCCTTTCAATAGGTCTGATGAAGATGCATACTGGAATGCCATTTTTACTGTACAACCATTAAAGTTGTAGGATTTTGCTGATTAAGTATGTCTTTGTATGTCTGGAAGAATGGAAAAGATGAAGTGCTCCAACTGGTCAAATATCTAAACAAAGAGCTCTTGTCAAACCTCTTCTCTTTATCTGAATTATAAACATTTGTTAAAACTGGGGGAAAAGAAAGAAACTTACCAAGATCATCCTCTTATATAAAAAAGTAGGACATTAAAAATTATAAAAAAAAATAAAACTATAGTTATTAATTGTATAAAATCATTAAAAAATTACAAGAACCAGGACAGCTAATGAAATGCAAGATTATCTGAACAATTTAATATTTAAGCAGGTAGAAAAATCACTATATGAAAATGTATTTTAATTAAGATGTTTGAATACATTCAGACTGGCCATGGTTAGTTACTATGTATAAGTAATCCTGCAATGTTTAAAAGACTATTTTCAATAGAAGGTTACTAATTCTACCTATGCCAGGTGAGCCAATTAAATTGCATAGGCTTAAAAAATGGATTAAATAGCATTTCAAGAAAAGAGCTGCAGCAAAAGAACAAAAATAAAACAGCACAGTATTTATTCCCGCAAAAGACACGTTATATAAAATACATTTCTAATTTTTGAAACTGTGGTGGTGCAGTGGTTAGAATCCAGTACTGAAGGCTACCTTTGCTGCCTGCCAGCTGCCTGCAATTTAGCAGTTTGAATCTCACCAGGCTCATGGTAAAGCACTGTGAAGCGGTATATAAGTCTAAGTGCTATTGCTATTGAAACACATAGTTCCAACATTCATCTTCTCGCTTTTGGCCCTATCAAAAGGCCTGATTCGTTTGAAATGTAAATATTTATTAAAAGACTGGAAGATTATTTCCCTCAGCAACAGTTTAAAATTCATCTAGTTCCATCATCTACATGTCCATTGTGACATATTATCAATTAATTAAAATAAATCATATGATACTGAATTCCTCTGATTTCTATTTCTTATAGTATAAAAATATGTATTTTGCTACTTACCCTGAGAAATCTGTAGTGAGAATACCATACTGGAATATATATATTCGGCTAATATGGCACAGTGTGAGGTATCCCATAGCTACCAAAAAAGAATACCTAGAATCATATGCATTGATAGTATGAAACACTTTAATAAAAACACTATAATAAAAAGAATTGTAAGTACAGTAGAACCTGGCTCCCAATCCAGCTATTTATTTTGCTTAGGTTTGCTTGCCTCTGATCTATTATCAAAAAGTTTAGACAGCAAATTTTCATAATTCCTTATGGCTTTCTTATAATCTTTGGGTCCATAAACTATAGCTAAAATATAACCAATATCAATAAAAAATAGTTTTAGCCATCCTGTGGAATTGATGCCTTGGTTTTGTCTATTTGGTAGGGCAGACATCAATCTTGAGAATCTGATTGTGCTATACCTCCTCCTCCTTACAATTCAGTAAATTAGGAAGGTGTCTGTCTGAGCTGTTTCAGAGTATTTTCTGTCTGTTGTAGACTTAAAGAGTCACTTTATAGGGGAGATGTGTGATACATGTATATTTAATAAATAAGTAAAAATATACAGCATTTCAACCCATCACCCTGGCACTGGATTTTGTACATCTCCATCGAGGTAATTCCTTGCTCTTTGTAATAAGTGCATTTAATCAGGATTCCACACTGCCTTAAAACAGCTGAAAGAAGAGGTGCCACAAGACAAGAACACAAGGTCACCAGCAACCATTAATCAGATCAGTAAAGGAACGTAAAGAAACAACATTTTAAAATAATACCGTTTTTAACACTTACGATAGACATACAAACTTACCTATGAACGTTGGCAATACTGGCCATGTTCATGATGAAATAACTTATCATCACTAAAGAAAAAATATGGATGGAGTACCTTGGAAGAGAAGAAGAAAAAGAAATTCCATTTTCCAAAGTCAGTAATAGCTAACAGACAACAACACTTTTCTGAATTAAGTAAAAGTGAAGAAGTCTATCTACTCGCATTTGCATACTTTCAACTGCTAGATGGGCAAGAACGTGAGTGCACTCCATCATGGGATATACAGGTCTCAAACCTGGGCTGCCAGCTTTTCAGCCAAGAAGCCCAGCTTCTTAACCACTGAGTCACGCACCACCCTCAAATTAACTAAAAGTTATGTAGAAAGAATCCAGTCATGAAAATCCATCTGAATCAGTGTTTACTTTTTTTTTTTTTTTAAAAAGCTAAACTTCTTTGCTCTTGCTCGCTTCCTCTTAAATCACAGACTGAACACATGCTTCTTTCTTGGAAAATGTACCAGCTGATAAAAGAGCTTTGACGTTTTGTTTTCATAATGTTAGGGTTGCCCAAAAGAATGTTTTACAATTCCCAGCATACAAGCTACTCAATTCATAGTCACAGTCAGGGGTAGGCTGCTGGGGGTTTGCAGGGGTTCAGGTGGACCCTTAGCGAAGATTCTGCGTGGTTCACCGAACCCCCAAATACCACTCCTGGCTGACCCCGACCATCCCACCCTGCCCCTCCCAGGAGTCTCCACATGGCCCATTTTGGGTGCAGGTAAGTGAAGGGCGCGCGCAGAGGCTTGGGGAGGGCAAAACAATGGGCCACCCGGAAGTTTGGGAAGGCTGGAAATGGGCCAGTTTCCAGCCTCCCGAGAGCCTCCGCAGCCAAGGGAGGCCTTTTTTTGCCCTGCCGGGGAGGGTGAAAACGCCCCCCCCGCCATGCTGCAGGAGGGCAACTAGGCCACGCCCACCATGGCCACACCCACCCAGCAACCGGGCAGCGAACCCGTTGCTGAAATTTTTGAAGCCCACTCCTGGTCACAGTGAATAGAAAGTTAGACAGAAATGACTCACCAACCAAAGCAGAAGAGAGCAAAATATATTCCCAAAATTGTGGCAAATGCATGACGAACACCAGAGTTGGCTTGACTAGGCCTTAAGTACAAGCGAAACCAAAATGCAGCCAAGAGTGCACAAAGCTGACAAGCAACGAAATTGACCTAAAGGAATATGAAAATAGATTGGAATCTCTCATAATCATTAGCAAGAAAAAAATTGACAAAATCCTGGAGCTGTTGTAGGAAGTTACTCATTACAATTATCATTCTCCTTTAAAGAAGTGGGGAGAAAGGAAGCACTATGTTTATGTATATATAAAGCTTGGCAATACTGCAAATAAGTAAATTGCCTTTGATGTTTATTTCAAGCAAAAATAAGAAGCCTTTGTCTTCAATCCAGTTTGGTTTTAAAAATCCAGACTCACAGTACAGTTCTTCTACATATGTTTATTTAGACATAGATCCACTGAATTCAGTGGAGTTTGCAAGCTTTTTAGGAGGAAGGAAAGTTACTTTCTAAAAACATTTCTTTGAATTCAAAGCAAGCAAGAAAATTAGCCAAATTAATTCCAAAGATTTACTCAAAAGTAAATTAATAGAAGCACACCGTGGCTTACTATTACAGAATCAAATTTGCAGAATTAAAAACTGGAATACAAGCATTCATATTCCACTTGGGCAATTTCCCATCAGGTTTTCATGTGCTAAAATAGTCATCACCACCAAACACATACACAAGCCTTTTCTGTTCTCTAGAACTCTTCCCTGACAAAATGAGCAAGGCATCATATCTTTCTTTATTTCATTACTTCTTCCTCTTACCATTTTTGCAAAATCTTGCTTAATGAAAAATTCTGAGAATTCAAAAGGCTACATATACTTCGGTTGGCTTTGTTTTAATGGGATAGGCATTTGAAGCCATACCTGGCACAAAACTTTGCCAGGTATTTTTAGCTATGATACACATAATGTAATAGAGCCTTATTTTAGACAATGACAAGCAATTGCCTGATGAAGGCAAAGCAACCAGATGAATAAATTCCTTTGTAGAATGTTGATTATTCTGAAACAGAAAATCATAATCTTCTCACAAAAATACTAAAACATGTATTTATTAATACATATCTTATTTGAATTAAATTGTAATTGAATATTTTATTTGGCCAAGTGTGAATCCACAAGGAATTTGTCTCAGATGCAGAAGCTAGGTGCACATGCAAAGAAACAGAATAATTATAATTATAATAATAAGAGGCGGAAGCATTATTTCATTTTGGGTATATGGTCTGTGTTTTGTACTACATCACTGATTTTATCAGTAAGTTCTACTCTTTTCCTACTTTAAAAACCCTACAAAGCTCCTGAGATTCCAAATTGAATCCTGGAACACCTCCTCTTTGTAGACCACCTACTGTGAAGCAGATGAAGGACGACTGATTATGAAGTCCATAAGTCAGCACAACATGAAATGGGAAAGTATTTCAGTTAACCTCTTTCAAATTAAGAGTAGATTTGAAGATTTTTTCACATGACAGTCTGATATTGTTATAGTTTTCTATATGAGGGTTGAAGAAAATGGTGGCTTTGATATAGACAACTTTTTCTCTATGTCTCAATATTACTAAGATATTTCTGATTATTCGGTTCTAAACAAGGAAACTCTACTTCTGACCTTTGGATCAATCTCCACCTGGGGCACAAACATATGAGAAGGGTTCCTTATGCGCTTGGAGATAATTATCTTATGGGGAGACTGGTCATTAATTGTCATCAATTATAAGAGCTTACTTGGTCCAAACAAACTTCTTGGAATATGTAGGTAAAACCTCATGCAGTTTCTCTCACCACACCCATACAGTAAAACTATTTGTACTGTGACAGGAATTTTGAATCAGCTCCTAGTAAAGAACTGAAGAAAGCATACTCTAGAAACAATGCAGAGAAGAACCACAAAAATGATTAGAAGGCCGGAGGCTAAAACATATGCAGAACGATTGCAGGAATTGGGCATGTCTAGTCTAATAGGGGTGACATGACATCTGTGTTCCAGTATCTAAGGGGCTGTCACAAAGAAGAGGGTGTCAATCTATTCTCTAAGGCATCTGAAGGTGGGGCAAGATGGAAGATAATCAAGGAAAGAACCAACCTAAAACTAAGGAGAAATTTCCTGACAGTGAGAACAATTAATCATTGGAATGGCTTGCCCTCAGAAGTTGTGGGTGTTCCATCATTGGAGGTTTTTAAGAAGAGATTGGACAACCTTTTGTCCGAAATGCTATAGGGTTTCCTGTTTGAGTAGGGGGTTGGACTAGAAAACCTCCACGGTCCCTTCCAACTCTGTTATTTTGTTTTGGCATGTCTTGTTTTAACATAATTCAAGTAAACTGCCGTTTTGTGAATGCTGTCACACAACTTATACTTTACATTCTAAAATCACTGCTTATTTCTCAAAATGACCTAGTCTTATACAATGCCACTAAGTCTAGATACAATTAATGCTTTGATATACAACTATATGTAATAATCTGATTTGTAACATACTACAATTTTGAAAAAGCTGGAGCTTCGCACTGTGGTATTGGGGTGGCTGACTGTGGCATTCTTTCAGGTGCCACTCCT
Source organism: Oxyrhabdium leporinum (assembly GCA_032468155.1). NCBI lineage: Eukaryota > Metazoa > Chordata > Lepidosauria > Squamata > Cyclocoridae > Oxyrhabdium > Oxyrhabdium leporinum. Next base: position 96,729 of record JANHFL010002575.1, on the reverse strand, counting down.
CACTGGTGGCACTGGGACTACAATGGAAGTAGAGGTCCATGATTAGTGATGGCCAGCTGAGATTGCTGAAGGCCCCTGCCCAAGAGTGTTGCTGTACAGGGCAGCCAACAAGGCAGATGGGGGAGAAAGTCGGATGGGGACAGCTGATGTCCTGTGGTCATAAGGGTAGGTGGGCTGACAAACTCTTCGATTTTCATTACATGACCATATGGGCGCTGCAACATACTGTAACTTTGGGGACCAAGCATAAGCCACCCAAAATTGTTCTCAATGATATGGGCGATCTATAAATTAAATAAATAAGTACAGGTAGTCCTTGACTTATAACAGTTGTTTGGTGACTGTTTGAAGTTACAATGGTGCTGAAAGAATTGGCTTATGACCGTTTTTCACACAATCATTGCAGCATTTCCATGGTGATGTGATCAAAATTTGGATGCTTGGCAACTGGTTCATGTTTATGACGGTTGCAGTGTCCTGGGGTCATGTGATCACCTTTTGCGACCTTCTGACAAACAAAGTCAAGGAGGACACTAGGTGCATTCAACAACTGTGTTACTAACTTAACAACTACAGTGATTCATTTGACAACTGTGCCAAGAAATGTCATAAAATGGAACAAAACTCACTTAACAACTGTCTCACTTAGCAACAGAAATTTTGGGCTCAATTGTGGTTGTAAGTTGAGGACTACCTGTATCATTTATTTAGCACTGTCATAAGTTTGAATGTTCAATGCATGCATGATTCTTAAGCAAGGACTACTTATAGTTAGTTTCTACTTAACAAAGAAATGACTTCTACTTAAAACAGCCACAACATGTGATTCTACATTCTGCTCATGGATGACAAATCCCATCTTCTCACTACGGGCCATATTGTCTAAGGCTGATGGAAATTAAGATTCAGCAAACTCTGTAATCTTGCACTCTCTAAATTAAAAAAAATTAGAAAAAGAGAGAAAAAAGAAGATAATATTGCCAAGATAATATTTAGTGACTATTTCTGCCACAGTGAAATAATTGAACCTGATAAAAATAGATAAACGTTGATTGACAAACTGTCAACCCATCTCTGGAAAGTCTACAAATGCTTGTTAAAATATAAATGTTAAATGTTAAAAGAATTTTCACTATCCTTAATAAATGCTATGAATTACTTAAAAGACACACATCAACTACCGTGAGATTCTATGTAAAAATACACATTTATCAACAGCTGGAACTCAGAAAAGGAACAAAGGACACTACACAAGACTGAAATTCCTGAAATTCAGTGTATGGATGTGGTCTACACAAAGACCATGTATACCACAAGAAAAAGGTTTAGAGAAGTATAATGAGTGGAATTGGTACAAAAGAGATGTAGTTAGCCTTCTTAGCCTTTTATTTCTTTATCTTTATTTTACTTAACTACTTCATATTTTTCTTCCATGTTATGCATACTACTGTTTATTTTGAAAACAACATCGTGATGTGTATTAAATTCTACCCATTAAAAAAAAGATCCTACTGCATAAGACTAAAAACCAGTCTTGCCTGAACTAGTTCGCCCTTGTTTATGTGTGTTTTTTTTAAACTCCTTTAACAATCTACACTTCGGTTTGGTTTATCAGTCAGTACACTCTAGTGAGCTGATTGATGTTAATACAGCACATACTTCCTCATTGTTGAAGCAATACATATTTCCTTGTTGTGCAGAGAAAGCAAAAAAGCCAACAGGTGCCGGAATAAAAAGAAAATCTAACATCAGATGACCAGTCTCCTTTAAGGTCACAGGATACGTTCAGTTTTTCAAAAAACTTTAAGAAAAATATTTTAAACAGAATTCCAACACAACTACAACTATCTCACTCTCCCAAATTTATCAGTCCGCACAAGACAACTACAATGGTGCACATAAGCAAATACAGTGCTCCAAATAAGTTTATTTCCTGCAAATGCACTTCTCTCCTAGGAGTCGAATTTGCAAGGAGTTGCAAATAGCCAAAAACAATTGCTCCAACTGAGAATATGCATTTATAACAGAACAGCACATAAAACAGACTACTGTCAATGCTGCTGTCCCACAAAAGAGTGGCTTTGATCTAATAGCTCAAGAATGAGCATCATTCCAAGAATCCGTGAAAAATTGGCATAACAATCTGAGACAATCTGTTCATGAAAATATCCAAAATGTGGGCAGGCTTAATATATTAATTAAAAAAAATAAAACTAGTAAGGATATGGTAAAGCTATTTCGTTAAATACTTGTAATCAAACTAAAAGCTTGTTTCTCAAGATTTTACAAACTGTTGCAAGGCAATTATCACATGCATCATTGCACAATAAGTTTGACAACTGTCACAAGCCAAGGCCAAACCATGCTATGGTGTATCATGAGTGTGAATTACGACAAAACTGCATAACTGTATTTTGGAGCAAGTTTTTCTTTTTCTTTTTAATAAAAAAACTAAGCTCCTAGTAGGACTATAATCAAGGTCACAACTGCTCTACTGTAGGAAGTGGCCACTAAGCAAAAAAAATAATCAATCAAATAACACTGTTATTTATTCAAATTCATCATGCATTGGATTTTCTGCAAGGATTGAGGTTTAGTGTCCTCTCTGCACCTGAGATTCCTGCTATATTGGCTTTGAACAAACGAAAGTTTGTAGCCTTCTAAAGCCTGATTACAAAATCCGGTTTGGCAAAAATAAAAACAATGGCTATTTCAGATTTGGGTGTAGACATTAAGGAAGATGACAGTGATGGAGGCATGCAGAAGCTGTTGCCAGGCAAAGGAGGCAAAAACATTTTGTAACTCCATAACAGTGAGATAATATTTGGAGTAGTTCAGCTCCTCGATTCACTTTACTATAAGAAAGAGAAGAAAGAGGCACAACAAAATCAGACTTGCAAGATTGTGTAATTACAGCCAATACCAATAAAAGAAGTTTCAACCTTCTGGTGGAGTTGCTTTCCTGGTGTGGTCTATCTAGTACGCTGAAGACACAAAAAATCACAAAGTGTGATTAAAGTGCACCATATAATCAGATGTAAAAGGCAGGCAGCATATTAACCAAGATGTCTGGATTAGTGTAACATGAATAGAGCCTAAGGTTATCAAAAATTCCCTCTGCTGCTGGTCATGTAACATTCAACATGGTGACACTGCAAACCATGACTTTAGCTAAGTACAGAATCAAAATGAGGAGTTTTAGGAAGCATATTTGATACTGTATGTTGTCTTTGTAGTGAAACAAACCCAATTGAAGCATTTGTTTCATTACAAGTGGCACTTCATAACCAAGTCAACTGCAGTCCTGTGCACATGTGTTTTGAAGTAAGTCTCATAATACTCAGTGGAATTGATAAGCTTCCAACCTGCCAAAGTATTATAAATATATATTTGCATATACTCTTCAGCCCAGAAAGGAAGGATTAAAAATATTTTAAACAAATAAACCTGGGACAAGGGACTTCATTAAAAGTAAGGACAGTTTTACCTCTCTTCACCTCAGAGCAGTGGCCAGAATAGTCTGAATCTGGATAGTTTTGCCATGAAAAGGAGAGAAAAAACCATATTTACAGCACTGCCATTGTTCTTTAAAAAAATACATTTCTAGTCTTTTACAAAGCAAAATCGAGGCAGATTGTGGGTAAGGAAGTTACATATGCGATTAATAATAAAAAAATAATCTTCAGCAGTGCCTTGTGCTGCCATACTCCCTCCCTCCTCCTTTTTCTTTCTTTTTCTTTTACTATTTCCTGCACTTAATTCGCGTGTCTTTCCCTTTTCCCCCTTCTGTCTTCCTCGTGGTTCTTAGACCCAAAGTAAATCACATCCTATCCTATTATTAGCTTTCAACCTTTGCGGGTGGAAGTCCATCTTTAACTCTCCCTCCAGGCATAAGATTGGAACTCGGGACTTATTTTTGAGTAAAACATATGAGGTTTTGTTGCTTTAATGTTATTTTATTTGTACAACCGATTCCATTCAAGCGATGATCTCAACGTCCTACCTGAC
>JANHFL010002575.1:64968-92621 GCA_032468155.1 Oxyrhabdium leporinum | reverse complement strand
CCGCCTTTCTGTTTGGGCCGCTGCGTCGCCCGCCTTGCTTTCCCCCCCCCCCCCCCAGTTCCGCGCACAGCTAAAAGACCGTCGCGAGGGAGAGTCCTGGGGACTTTCGGCCAAAAAGGGAAGCCAGCTCCTCGTAAGCGGCTGAGGTCCGGGCCGCCGTCCAGATTTTGCGAGAGAGCAACCGCCCCAGGAAGGCGGAATCTGCTCGGAAGCGGCGGGGTTGTGGTCGCTCTGCGCGCCTGCGGCTACAACCGCCCGGGGAAGGCCATCTTTCCGGGTTTGGCTTCGCTTCTCTTGCAGCCTTTCGGAGTCAGCAAGGCTGCGTGTTGGGGAGCTGGAGTTATTGTGTGTTTTTTTGTGTTGTTTTTTTCCCCCCGCGAGTTCAAAAACTGGTAGTGGGGTGGTATGCGCGTACACAGCGCCCTGGCCTCTGTGAACAAATTGAGGCCTGGGGCGATCCAGACGTGTCGTGGAGAGCCTGAGCCGCCGATCTTCTCCCCGGCTGGGGTCGTGGCATTTAGAGAAGCTGGAATTCCAGTGGCATTTCCCCCCCCCTTCATGTAGGCCAAGTTGAGGTCCACAAGGTTTAAAGTTGCCAAGTTTGGAGACCCCTGGATTAGCTGCTCAATTTAAGAGTTAGGAGAGGCTGCTTGTAACAGGGCTACCATATCTGGCCTGCATAGAGACAGAAGACCACTGGACAAAACTCAGTTCTGATTTGGTGTTTTGTTTTATTTCATTTCTTCGACTTAGATGCCTCACTAAGTTTTTTGTGAGAACCTGAAGGGTGCACTGGTTAAGACATCAGGCTATATAGAAACCGGGAGACCATAGTTCAAGTGCTGCTTTTAAGTCAAAAAGGTGGCTGGGTGACCTTAGGCCAATCACTCCCTTTAAGCCTCAGGAAGAAGGCAATGGCGATCCGCTTCTGATAAAATCTTGCCAGGAAAAATACTGGGGATAGTCCAGACGCATGGGTGTCAAACTCAGTGCGTCATGTTGCCCTCACGTGATGTTTTCCCCCTTCGCGGAGCTGGGGTGGGCGTGGCCCACGCATGTTGCATTTGGCCCGCAGGCTGCCAGTGTGACACTAGAGACTCGCCATGAGTCAGAAATTGGCTTGAAAGTGCCCCCACACAAAGGCATTCTCTCATGAGCAGAAATGCTGCCCAAGGCGAGTTCTCTAGAAGTATCCTTTGCTGCTGCGTTTATCTACAGATCACTTTCCACAGGCCGGGCAGTGGTAACACAGGTTTTGGTGACCCTCGTGTGCAAATGACAACAGTGCATGCCAAATTACAAGATTGCTAAGCAGGTGAAAGGCAAACTGGCTGTTCATATAGCAGCTTTTTATTCGTGGGATTGAAGCAGTTTTCAGAGGCAGGTCATAGGCCCAGCTAGCTCAAGCATTTCAGGAACCCCTAAAGTTGCTAGGGACGAATTTATAATTTTCTTCATAAAGAGGATATGATGGAATTTTCTGAGCCTGAAAATGAAAATGGGTCTTGGGTTGGTTTGTTAAATCAGCTATAAAGAAGACCAGAGCAGTAGAAAAATGTTGTCTTAATAAACTCATTGAGAAGTGAGGGCAAAGTAACACATGGAGTTTCCAAGATTTCTTTTCCTTTCAAAGAACCTTCATCTCCATAAATTGGGAGTCTTGCTTTCTTGGTTGTAAATCACTGTGGGACTTAACAGAGTATTGCTGAGTGCATCATTACTGCTTTTTGGGGTATAACTTTGATAAGCTCCACAGTCACACAACTTGCCCACTCATTACCTCCTTATCAGACTTTCGTCTTGCTTCAGTAATATCAGCTTCCAGAAGTCCTTAGCTGTAATACTGTAATAATTCTTTGTGTGACTTGTAACGTGTGGCTATTCATTACCACATAACTGACTTTGTGGGTAAAGGATTTTTAAAAACTGTAGAAAAAAATTCTAAAGCAACAAGGAAAGATGATCACACTTACCATATATTGTGTATTTCAGAGGTCTTTTTCATTTTGGCACCCCCCTGAAATTTGGTGCTCTAGGAGACTGGTTATGTTGCCCAGGCCTACAACCAGCCCCGACTAAGCACATAATTATTAATACAAGGTAACAGTAATATGGATGGTGCACATTCTTCATCCCCCAGATATTCTGTACTTCTAGAAACACTTGCCTTTTTCTACTTTGCAGAAGGCCACTGTGTAGGCTGATCTGACTTGGGGAATGGTTGTTTCATTTCATAAGGGTTTTAAACAGGAAAACATTGTCCCTTCATGGTAATGGGGAGTATTAGTAGATTTTACTGGGGAGCGGACAAAGGAATCCATGCTATGTCCCCTTTCATGAATAGCCGGCTTGCATTCATAATACTGCAAATCTCACTGTCAGTCTAAATGACAGAGTTGAGTCAGAATTCATAACGTCTCTTTATTTTTTCAGTTTTTAGCATATAATCTAAGAGACTGCATGACTTTGCTGTACCTGAGCTGGGAAAAGAAAAGGGAGTGTACTACCTCACCCAAAGCTCTGGTAAATAACCCACCAAGTGGCTAACCCAGGTGGCTTAGATAACAGAAGAGTTTGCTTCAGGATTTGGGCTATGTCTAAGAAACGGCAAAATGCTTTAAGCAAAAGCCATGTCAAAATTTAATTTATTTTGCTGTGTACACTTAAGATCAGTTTTTTAAATATTTCAGTACCTCCTCAATAACTATGTTTTATGGCAGCCTTGAATATATATCAGGCATGTTTCGGATGACCTCTTGTTTTCCACTTTCATAACTTATAGTAGATCAGTGCCACCTTATGGTCTATTTAGAATATTACACTGACAGCTAAAATTCTTTTTTTCTTTTAACCAAGCAATGTCTACCTCGTGTGACATGTAAGATTTGCATTTGATGTATTTATACTACAAATATTTTTTACAGTTTTACAGAGCCAGTTTGATGTAATAGTCAAGGTGCTGGCCTAGAAACCATGAGGGTGTGAGTTCTAGTCTTGCCTTACACATGAAACCCAAGCTGAGCAGGGACACGACATTTTCTGCAAAAGACAGTGACTCTGACTACAAACCTTATGAGAAAGGAGAAATAAATAGTGCCTTAATTGCAGACTATGCAACTAAGGAAATGGTGGGGACTTGCTGTACTTACCTTTATACTATCCATGTCAGATTTCCTGGAATTATTAATGTTAGAGTGATTACTAGAGGAGAATAAGCAATCCTTGAACTGTTGTCCCAAGGTTTTCTCTAGGACAGTGCGTGTGTGCTTGTGCAGTTAAACTGGAGTTTATAATCGGAGGGATGGATTTATACTTTGTGATGTGCACATCCAAATAACATTAACCACAGTCTCTTTTGCAAATACAGACGATTATAGTGGGTGGATAGATAATATGTAATAGAGTAATGATAGTAGTTGAAATTAGGGTAAGCATGAGCCATTGTTATTTAGTCTAAACATAATTACTTATTTTATTAACTAGCTCTCTTGAGAAGTATATAATGTCAAAAGTGAAAGGAATAATCATATAAATCATAATCATTTTTAAAAGTTTGTTTTAAAGGCTCATTGAAAACCTGAAGCACATTTTTCTAAAAAAATAAAACAAAACCCTGCTTCTATTTTTCAGTGAAACATTTTTAGCCCTGTAAATATAGCTTAGTATTATGTAAACCAGATAGTGGATTAGGAGGCATTTCATTATTAAAAATGGGTTGAGGTGAAAGCACATTCCAATTTTTACTTGTGCTTCAAAAATCCAGGGAACTGGAAATTCAACATTGAATGTCCATGCAAGATAACTTGTAAAATGTTCTCATATTTCATAGACTATTGTGGAGTTACAACTCAATCCCAAATACAATTTGTATTGTTCTTACAAATATAATCTGGTATTTCTTGACGTACACTCTGAAATAGTTGAAAGAGGACCTAAGGACCCATAGCAACTCAACTATGGGCATATTGTTTCCTATTTGATGAGATATGAAATTATATACCAGTATTAATATCCATAGTTACCCATTTCTTCCCCATGTTTGTGTTAAAGGTGAATTCATTAGTGCACATTATCAAGGGCTTCTTCACATTCTTGTAATTGTTCAAAATGTAGGTCATACACTATATGCCTTTTGGATACCATCAAGTTTGAACTATTATGGTAAACATTCTTGATTTCAAGAAACATCATGTGATGTATAGGTTCTTTCTGATAGTTGTTGGAAAGGAATGCTACGCTTGTATCAGACTTGTTAGTTCTTTTTTCTGTTCACTAATAGATAATAAAATTAATAACAAATAACTCAGGAATGAAAGTTGTAGCTAGAGCTTTCGTTCCCAGTTTAGGAAATTACAGATCTTTTTTTCACCAGAAGCTAGTATTTCTTGTTACAAAGATGAAGCATAAAAAGGGCTAGAAACGCCTGCAGAATAGGCTATGAATCATTCCCACTAATAACAAACTTGGTGGCTGAGTGTAAACTGCCAAGAAAGAGTAAGAGAAAGAGTAACCTGAAACTACAGAGGTTTCTTAAGATCCAGAGGACTTTGCTGATATGCAGAGGATTTTATATATTGTGTTTTGTTTTAAAGGTAAACAGTGTCATTAATCTTTTTCAATCATAGCTGTGCATCAAAAAGAGATGCTTCCATAAGAATTAACTCCTGATGCCATCAATCCAAAAACAGGGTGATTTTTTTTTTTTGTTACTTCATGGATGTCCTGTAGTTAAAAAAAGAACAGGAGCAGTGATGGAAAGTGTTGGGACAAGTACAAATGAACTTTTTAATTACTGTTTTATTTTTAATTGATGAAATTTATTGGCCGCCCATCTTATCATAAGGTAACTCTGCATGGCTCCCAGTCATGGTTCCCTTTATGAAAAAGGCAGGAAAATTTCACAAAAAATTCATCTGAAAATATCTAAGGAGTATTTTTGAATTTTGAAAAACAGTAGAAAATTGTGATTAAAGAAAGGGGTTAGTACAAATTTCATGATATAGCCTAAAGGAACATCAGGTAGACAAAATCCTGTTACAGATATTTATTTTTATAGCAGTTTTATACTGTACAGGTAATCCTCAGTTAATGGTGTATTTGAGATTGGGAAGTCCGAAAGCTGTAACGTGAAAAAATACATGATAGCACCAATTAAAAACTCAGTTCCAGCAGATCCTATTGTGGTTGTTAAGCAAATTGTGTGCAGTAGTTAAGCGCAATGTTACCTCTCTGACGTGTGACTTCCTTTGCTTGTCAGATGCTGGCAGTGAATTGCAAATGGCAGTTACGGGATCCTATGACCATTTTTAAGTAGACACCTGTTGTCAAGCTCCCAAATCATAATTATGTGACCCTGGGGCTGCTGCAATGGCTGCAGCTTCAAGAACTAGACATAAGTCTCACTCAGCATTTAATTTCAAATAATTACTGAATGTGTTACTAATCAAGGGCTAATTCTCTAATTCCAAGTTTCCATTCTAGAATGTATACAATAATCCTACACATTATTCATAGGATTTTTCCATATATAGCTTTTATTTTTTCCTCTTACCAATTTTATAGTTTAATATGTGATAGAAATTGGATATAAAAACATCTTCTAGTGTAGTACACTAAGTTGTTAATGTATATATTAGCCACATGATACTTCAGAGCTGCTGGTTATGAGAGACTTGTTAGTCATCTCCCTTTATTTTATTGCTTTTGTTCGTTTGAGTCAGTGTTGACTCCTGGCACTGCCTGGACAAATTCCTGAAATTTTCTTGGCAAGATTTCAGAAGTGGTTTGTTATTGCCTGCTTCCTAGCGCTGAGAGAAAGTGATTAATTAGCTCAAGGTTACCCAGCTTACTCCTGGTTTCTATCCTGATGCCTTAACCACTACTCTAAACTGCTTTCTTTCATTGCTCATAGGAGTTGGAGGTTTCCCCCCCTTTTTCTCTTCTCTTCCTTATAATATTTTATATTTCCAATGTGTATTTGTATCAGCATTTTTTTTTAATTTTTGGAATAATAAGCCTAAAGATAGAAATATTAAGATCTACTTTACAATCATGCTATCTTTCCTTATCCCTGAATAGAATGACTTCTTAGAATTGGCTGTGAAGCTGATCCCTACTGGTTGATATATAAGATAAAACTTTAAAACATATAAAATGAAGCTAATTAGCTTTTCAGTAGCAGATCAAGACTTCTTCTTAAGTATGATAGTAGAGGAAGTTCATAATATATTTTAAGAAGGAATTAGAAAAGATGCTCAAAGAACCACTGAAACGTTTTCAAATGAAAAGTTCTAATTATTATGATTAGTGTAGAACACTTTTATTTTCCTGGGTAATCTGTTAGAAAAATAAGCATCTGTGATCACTGCATAGTTCTGTACAGCGGGAAATTATGTGCCAACAAATTGTTGCTGATACTTAGGGATACTTAGACTGATTCAACAAAAAAAATGTTCCTAATCTGGTTCTTCATCTCTTCCAACAGTGTACTGATCGCCACTATGACTGAGTCCATCCACTTTGCTGCTGTTCATCTTCTTTTGTTCAAGTAAATGGTCTCCTATTTTTTTCCAGCCAGTGTCTTGGGAACTCTGTTACATACTTTGCATTTTCAAAGTCGTCTTTTTCCTTTGCAGTGCCTTCCTTAGAAACAGGAGAACTGTTCACAAGACTGCATTTATTTGCCTTGCTTTTCTTATGCTTGTTATATATTGTTTGCACTAGTGTAGGGCAACTCACAGACTGAGTTTGCTTAACATAGTAAGCTAAAACTGAGTGGACGTATCCTGTACAGGTAGTGCTTGACTTACAATCACAGTGGAGTCCAAAATTTATGTGGCTAAATGAGAAATTTGTTAAGTGAGTTTTGTTCTGTTGTATGACTTTTTTGCCACATTTGATAAGTGAATCACTGCAATTGTTAAATTAGTAACACTTTTGTTAAGTGAATCTGCTCTCCCCATTGACTTTGCTTGTCAGGTCACAGAAGGTGATCATATGACCCCAGGACACTGCAGCAGTCATAAATATGAACCAGTTGTCAAATGTCATCTGAGTGTAAATCACATGATCATGGGAATGCTGCAGTGGTCATAAGTGTGAAAAATGGTTGTAGTTCACTTTTTCCAGTGTCATTGTAACTTTGAAAGGTCGCTAAACAAAACTGTTGTAAGTCGAGGAATACCTGTATTCCATAACATGTCTCATACGATGCTAATGAGGAGTACACTATGCTTGAGTGCCAACTGGCATATTATCCTCAGTTGTTGTGACATAGATGGGACAATTGATTTCAAAAGTGATTTCAAAATGTGTTTTTCCCTCTATTAAATTCAATGGTAGAAAGAGAAGGAGAAATTTCCTTGCCCTGTCTCGAAAATCAGTATGAAATTATATCACCAAGAGAGATGGGATGGTTTTAAAACCTAGCATAAATGTGTTCCTTCCTTGTGCCCCATTCTGGCAATTCTGCCAGTACCATTCTGCCAATGCAATACTGCTCTAAAAGAGTATACAATTTAACCAAGTCAATGTGCGGCTTTTCTCATGTAGGAGGATTTCTGCTTGTAGTGTCTCAGATGGTATCTGTTCACCATAGGATTGGGTCCTTAAGTGTAACATAATTAGCTTTGCACCATAGTTTAGGAGTGTGTACAAATGTTCCTCATAGGTTTACATGTGGTGTTTGAATGGTCCTTTAACAGTCAAACTCCTCAAACTGGGCAAAACCAGGATAAATAATTAAATCACATAATTAAACTCCACTTGACTTAATTTCATAGATTTAATATAATCGCTGTGGTGCTTAATTCCTAAATCTGTTACTATTTGTCTTTTAGAAGGCTTTAGGGCAGAACTCAAGACTTTGGGATTTCCAACTTGGGCTCTCAATACATTTAAACAGATCACTTTCCCTTTATAGATTTAAATCATTTAACTGTTTTGACTTTGTTTCAATTTGTGTTTAGCTTGCTTTGGACACTTTCAGCCAAAAGCCAAATAACCACAATGTTTAAGAAAACCCAAATGTGAGTAATTTGCTAGTGAGATATTGCTAGAACAATCCAATGTTAGTGTTACAGAGGGAATAGACAGTGTTTGCTAAAAGTGAATTTTTAAAAAGTAAACTCTCAATGTTCATTGCCAATTACAGATCAATAACCAGGAACAAATTTGCTTTGATGACATTTTGTTCTATACATTTTCTTTGTATTGAAACACGCAAAAAATAAACCTTTGATCAATTTGTCAAAAAACACAGTTTATTGGTTCAAAGGACACTGATAAGACATAATAGATCTTGGAATCTATTATGAATGTAATCTATTAATCAAATACTCTCCTGTTTTTAATCTGATCGTTAGTTTTGCAAACTATGCAATATATATGTTAAAGAGAAACCTATGTGTAAGATAGACACTAAGCTTTTCAAAATATCCTATAATATGTACTTTAATCATAGAGATGGTATCAAGAGAAGTAAATGGTAATAAAAGGGAAAGGGAAAAGTAGGAAAGAAACAATAGGATGAATTTAACAATTACAAAATTTCATGTATGTATATTTAGAGTGGATGAGGAACATGGATTATGGTTAGTTTCTTCCAAATGGCAGCACTAATTGCTGAACTTGGGAATCAATCCAACTCATCAAGACAAAGGAGAAAGTGTACAGTATTAACAAGGTCCTGTTACAGTTTTCGAAATCTAGCATTTATATAACTCAATGGCCCTCATTGGAAAATCCCAAATCCTTGCTGGAAAAATAGCGCAGGTATTGTCTAATTTTGTAGCATCCAGCAACCAGGACCCCACTTCTAGTTTGTTCTCAGCATACTCCCAATCATTTCCTATATTGAGATTAGAGTATGACCCATGCCAGTCAATCAATCAGCTACTTGTTCAATCAAGTAACAGAGAGAGACGTAGACAACGGATGAGTGGCAAAAAGGGAATGGGACTTAATATCAATTCATATATGTACATTAAAAAAACAACAACACACAATCAGACAGTGCTTTCCAGGACTAATGGAAACTCTTTTGTGGATAATTAGCATGGATAATCCCAAAGGGAATGGACTTTGGTTATTCCAGCCTTAAATTTCTTTAAAAATAATAAAATAGGGATGGAAAGTAGGACAGCAGGTGATTACCCTTCCATACCATGAAGGAAACTTTGGTGGATAGGGATGTCGTATCAACAGTCACAAAAAGATATTACAAGAGGTACTCCTTTAGGAATTTCTCCCCTAAGCTATGAGTGTCCAACCTTTTGGCTTTCCTGGGCTGCATTGAGTGAAGAGGAATTGTCTTGGGCCACGTATAAAAAATATAAGAAACTTTTCTTTTTTAACATAAATCTTGTGTGACTGCATTACTACCGGTGGTTGTCCAGGGCGACTCAGAGGCTACCAGTTGGACATGCCTGCCTTAAGCTATTTAAATCTTTATCGCTTTATTTATCCCATTCCATGCAGGCAGCTCCTCTCATTGCTGGATTGAATACTAGTTTATTGATCTTCATCCAAGATCAGTTGGATGATCCCTTCTGCTATGTTATGATCTATTTTTGAAATAGACTTGAGGTCTGGATGACTCTTAGAAATTTGAGAAGCAGGAAAATCAAGGTCAAAAACAAGGATTTATGCTCATCTGTTAGGCAAGTTATATACTAAACCTTACTGGTGTCCTTTTCAACACTTATAAAATGTTTTTCTCTAGTAGTCCTTCTGGGTCAATTAGGAACAACCTGGTTTAAAGACCAGGGCGCATTACTGGAGGCTGCTAGTTTGAAAGCACTGGATATATTGTTTTCATTAGTGAAAGGCAATTATGGTCTGTGGCATGAAGGTTAAGCTGGAAATATATAAGAAAGAAACTTGGTGTAATTCCTTTAAACCAAAACATCCTGTTAAGAAGGCCATGCAAACCATCTTTTCCCTTTCCATTGTATTCAACTTGTCCCCAGCCGAATCTGAGGCTACAGGTCCTATGTATTTCATGTGGACCAGATGCTAAAACCAAATCATGGTTAAGATATTTAACTAAGAAATCAGGAGATTGTGACTTCTAAGTCTCTCTTAGACAAATTAGTGACTGTGTCTTGTCTCAACTACCTGATAGGGTTGCATAAAATCAAAAATTAAAATAGTAATACTGGTGATAAAATAATGCAAATTGAATTATTCATAGATTGCTACGCTCACCGATAGCCCAAACTCTGCCTCAGCCCAACCGTCCTCATAGGGTTATTCTTTTGGAGGCTAGGAAGAGGAGGTAACAAATGTCACCTCTAATATCCTGAAGGAAAGATTGACTCTAACAATACATTAAAATAATAGCTGAGGAAATAAAACCAAAATGTTAAAAATGGACTCAAAATTAACTAATCACCTAAAACGGGTTGCCAACCCCCGGGCTGTGGCATGCCAGCAACCGGGCCACACAAACAAGTGAAACCGCGTCTGCAGGATGCAGGCAGCACACGAAACCACGCCCCCTTCTGTCCGCAGAAAAACCTTTCTCCATGGAATTTGTCTGGTGTACAAAAGGTTGGGGATTGCTGATCTAAAATACAATCAATATTTGAATTGATACCTACTTAGATTAATATTTGCATATCTCCTAGCAGCAATGGCAACAGTTACTTCCATTCTTAATAAATTATATAAAGCAAGGGTAGGTCATCTCTTAATAAAGAAGAAAATTTAGTATTTGGTAGAAAAGGTGCTATAGTAGACCACTGAGTCACGTTATGTCCATATGAAGTACAATATTACACTTATCTATTCTCTCTTGAGGCATTGCCAGCTCAAGGGTATATTACGCCCCTAGGGCCTAGGCCACAATGACTGATGGGCCCATCACTTGCTGATGCAGATTTGCATTTTTAATTTTGGAAATATGGCGGCAATGGCATCCTAAAGCTTTGGTGCCCTAGCCCAATGCTTACCCAGCTGTAGTCTAGAGCCAGCCTTATTTGGGAGGAAGGAATTGGTGTATGTGTTTTTCACACATTCTTTTAGGAATGCTACATTTACATCTTATAATAGCAAATATGTGAATAGCTCTGCTGGATCAGGTTATGGCACAGCAAATTCCATAATTTTGTTTCTCAGACAGGCCAAACCATATGTCTTTGGGAAGTGGAAACATACGCTTCTCTACAATTGATATTTGAAGCCATGAATTTTCAAGACTAATACTTCTTGACACAACTGTCATCTATACATTTATCCTTTCGTTTTAAGTTTCCCCATTATTGGTTATCAATAATCTTATTATCTTATGGCAATGAATTCCACAGGATAGTTGTACTGTGTGAAGAAATGCCTTCATTTTTCTTTTCTAAATTTTCCCCCAATCAGCTTCACTGACGATCCTTGATCTATGAAGGAGGAAATATATCTGCACTTTCACAGCCATTTTCTAATAAACCCTACCATACAATTTGTTTTTTCATATTTACCGAGACATTGAGGTGACATATAAATTGATTATCCATTATGACCCTAAGATTTTTTTTCCTGATTAGCTGCTGATAGTTCAGATTCCATCAGTGTATAAATCAAGGGGGGGGGAGTGTGCCCCCTGGTACTGAACTGCACATAGCTCGCATATACAATTTTAAAAGATCCTTTTGGAGCTCTTCACAATTGCTCTTGGTTTTCAGCACTCCAAATAGTTTGATATCAAGCTGAAGAAAGCTTCAAAGGAAAGGCACACACTAACACAAAGGATTTGGGTCACTTACATGCTCTGAAACTTATATCTGCCACAAACTATGGTAAATGTAATTCGAGTATGTGGGCTCCACTTTGTATTTTTCAGTCTAAATTAGAAATCTATCAAATAGAACCTAGTGCAAATTGCCATTGATTCCGAGTCCACCAACTGAATGCTACAAAGCAATTTGTCCACAGATCTTCCAAACAAAAGATTTTTTTTAATGCTTAGTCATTTAAACAATATAATTTGAACGTGTACTTCCGGGGGATAATTTTGCTTCTGCTATTAGCAGTCGAAAGTTTTTAGCGATGTACCGACAATAGTCAGATACCTATCAGATGACCAAAGGAAAGGGAGGGGTAAGTCTTGCAGATCATTAAAAGTTTAATTATGGCATAAATTACAGTATTCTTCGTGCAGCCGTTCCACATTAATTTCTTCCGAACCGTATCGGCGTTTTTGTTTTTAATACCCCAGCAATCCACTGAGTTCAGTTCCTTGTCTGTGACTCGTTTTGAGTGCAAACCGGCAAAACAGAAGAAAACTTCGGAAAGGAATGAAGACGAACGGTGGGAAGCTCGGCTTTAAAAGTCCGGAATCCCGGCATCTCGAAAGGGAATCCCCCAACTAATCAACCAACCGGCGAGGACAATGCAAAACAGGGCAACCCCGTGCCTTTACGATCCAATGAGAAACTGGCAAAGTGTCCAAGACACTCGCGATTGGGAGACCTGGAAGATGGAGTAGACCAATGAGTTCACGATCCAGGCTCGGCACGCTGAAAGGGCGGGGCCATGCAAATCTGGTTTGAAAAGCGAGCGGGAAATCTGAGTTTCGCGGGAGGCTCTTGGCGCGTAACCCTTCTCCCTTCTCTT
This sequence comes from Oxyrhabdium leporinum, assembly GCA_032468155.1. Classification (NCBI taxonomy): domain Eukaryota; kingdom Metazoa; phylum Chordata; class Lepidosauria; order Squamata; family Cyclocoridae; genus Oxyrhabdium; species Oxyrhabdium leporinum. The sequence goes on along the minus strand of JANHFL010002575.1, from coordinate 80,018 downwards.
TATTCATTGTCAGCGGCAGCTGCCGCCGCTTCCTGGAGCCATTTTCCAGCTAGCCCCACACAGCGGGAGTGGCCGCAAAATCCATCCGCCGCATCTGCCCATAATGCGGGCTCCTTCGCCTTAGCAACATCGTCTCCTAAAGCTGGACCCTTCCCCGGGATCCGCAGCCTGGACCATTTCGAGCCAGGCCCGGCCCTTAAGTAGCTAAAGACTCGGGAAGGCCCGGGGAGAAGGGGTGGCGAGCGAAAGGGGTGGTGGGAGGAGACTCGGCTCCGGGTGCAGATCCGCACAAGAAGGATGCGGAGGGGACTCCAGCCGCACGGCCTCCCGGCTCGGTCGGCTTCGCCTCCCATGGATTCCGGAGGGAGCCCCGTGGTTGCCGTCAGCCTCCCAGCTCGTTTCGCTCCTGCCGCCGCCGTCGCCAGCGCTTTCCTTCAGTTCCACAGCAGTTCCGGGGCATCCGCGCTGGGGGCGACTTGGGGCTCCAGCTTTCCCGGGGCTGATTGTGGCGCGGCGGAGGGCGCTCGGCCTAGTCTCGTGAGCGGCGGAGGCACCTCCTTGTGCTGCACCCCGCACGGGCCCGCCGGACGGGTGGTGCTGGTGCATCCCGCCAGTGAAAGCGGAGGCCGATCCCTGGTAATTTCTCCTTCCCGGTCTCTGGGGGCCGAGTTTGCTTTTTGCGCCGCGGGACGGGGGTGCGCTCCCTGAAAGAAGGGCGCCGTGGCCGCTTTTGTACGCGACGTCTCTCCTCAGTGCCACAAACTTTTATCTTTTCCTTTCCTTTTCCTCCGGCGGGAAGCCACCATGGCCCGGCAGCAGGGGGAGATTGGGGACAAGTAGGGCGTCCCCAACTAATCGAAGTAAACCTCGGGGGTGGCAGTTGTCCTCTGATTAAGTGTGTGTGGGGGATTGCTGGGGTAGGGGGCAGCCTCCTTCCCCTGCCTTAAGGCAGGAACAAAGAGGCCGGCTTTGGCAGCAGTGCACTGGCACCTGAGAACTCGTGTTCGTGTGAATGCGCCAGAAGGCCAGCCAGGTTTCGACCCTCCTCTCGCCGGCGGTGGGGGTTCAGGGCCTGAGCAGGCAGCATGGCCGTGAGGAAGAGGAAGGTTCTCTGTCCCGCTGGTCGCTTTTTCGCTTCACCCCCGGACTCGGTGGTGACGTTTCGCACACGTGCGCCGAGGCCGCGTTTGTGACTGGGAGCCGGGCGAAGGAGGGAGAGAGAGAGAGGGAAGGAGGGGGCGCTGATCCGAGCGGGGGGGAGGGGGGACACACCAGAGCCTTCCTCTGGCCTGAGCAACCACACAGAACTGCACACATAACACAACAGGGTGCGCGCCTGTGCCCGCCTCGCCGCTTCTCTCGCCCACAGACTCGCGGCCCTTCCCGATTCTCAACTCTTGGAGCTGTCGGGAAGGGGAGGGGGGCATTGTTAGGCTTGGAAATGCCCCTGCAGCAGGTCGGTTAGGGAAGCGGGGGGGGGTGTCGGGTCGTGGTGGGGGGGGGCAGTTAAGGTGCTGCCTGCAACAGTCGCTCCCCGAAGTGAGCAGATTCCGCAAGCCCCACAGAAATCCCCTCAAGGGAAGGCTCCCTCTTCTGTTTCCGGGGAGGGAATGTGAAGTTGGGGTACTAAGTTACACACACCTCCACACCCCCAAAGTGTCCCCTCGTGGCCCTCGGTATCCCTTCTGCTAAAATTACCGTTATGGAAACCCCCGCACTCCCCCCCCCTCATGTTTTCCTCTGGAGTTGAGTTCTGGCGTTTCTGCTGTCATTGGAGATGGCTCCCTCAAAGTTGGCCGGTTCGAGTAACTGCTTCAAGCCAGTCACCGTTTTGTCTGCCTGCTTATATTATATATTTGAAATGTCTTCGAGGGGGGTTTTGGGGTGGGGTTAGGTGGATAGGCTCCCAAATGAAGCCTTCCCTTTCTTGTCTCTCAACTTTCAACCCCCCCCCCCCTCCTGCTAAGTATAATTTGATTATAATGTCTTGGCTGTTACCCTGAGGAGAGAGCAAAGGGTAACTGGGGGTATTTGTGCGTTTGTGCTGGGGTTTAGTTGGAAAATCCTGTTGGGTTAGACTAAAAAGTGTGAGAATGTTTGGGTGTTGTGGAATAATTTAACTCCTTGTGCCCTCCCTGCTCTTTTCTGAAATGGTTCTTGGAGGCTCTTTCTCCACCTCCCCCCCCTCCAATTCCTGGTTGTTACACGGGTCATCCAACTTGTTAGCTCAGAAGTTGAAGTGAAAATTTGGATAAAAGTGCAGAAGAGATATGGGGGAAGAGGGAAGGAAAATAAAGGTTTCCCCTTTGGGCAAGTGGGTAAGCAAAATAAAATAAGGAGAATAGCTGTGGTCTTGAATTCTAGGCCACCCCATATTGGGCCTTGCTCAGAAACCTTTTCTGGTGAGGCTTATTAGATTTCAAGGCCTTTCACAGGTACAGTCAGAAGGCTACACAGATTTATTCTGCAAAGCCTCTTTGCAGCAAGCATATGCTGTTGGTCGTGGGCCTTTGCATTCCTTTTTCCCCTCATATGTTTAGATGATCAGCTATTTCATATGGTTTACCTTTCAAGCCATTCTTTGAAGCTAAAAGGTCAATATCTGTGCCCCCATATGACTGTGTTTTTTTTTATTGTATCTGTTTGGTTTGTCTTGGCCTGGGAAATTCACTCTAGAGAAAGCTGTAGCCAGACTACCGTATAGAGCAAGAGCAAAAGCAAATCATACATTGTTTGTGTCATAGATAAAATCAGGGTTAATACTTGATTGAAACTGTCTTGTTACTTAAAACCAATTAAAGCAATTAGGGTTATACTAGAATCTTTTTTAAAAAAAATGCATATTCAGTTTTAAGTTTTTGTAATAAGAATGAAAATATGAAACAGTAAAAATAGAAAAATGAAAACAAGAAAGCAATGATTTAAATTTATTTCCTAAAAAGCATGATGTGCATTGCAGTATATGGGTTAGAGATGTGATATGAAAGAAAACCTTGATGGCACAATCAGTTATGCCAATAAATAATTCTAAACATATCTAAATTGTGTCGAATACTAGAAAATTGTTTGCCCAACTCTGTTTCTGAATAATATTTTATTGGTTCAATAAAAATACTTTGTATTAATCCATGTTCCACTTTTACAATAAACTGTTGCATGGGTTACTAATATGGAGACTTTCAGATCTTACTGAATCAAAACTTCTTTCTACTGGCTGTGCTAGTTACAGCAACATCTAGAAGGATGCACATTCTGCATCCATGAATGGTTTAGTGTGAGATATTCACTTTTACATTCACAAGTTATGATTTAAACAACTCATGACATAGTGGATGTATGAACTGAAATCTGTTGAATAACAGATGACCATCTGCTTAGGATAGCTGTTTCTAATGGGTTTGTGCAGATCTTTTTTTAAATTAAAGAACAGTCAATTTATATTCTTATGGCAGTGTCCTAAATTGTAGCTATTAAAATTACAGTATTAAGCAAGTGTACAGTCTACCATATGTTGCAGTGTTCCTTCTGTTCAGACACACTGTGTATTTCTAATCATCACGACCACCACGATAATTTAGGTCCCGTAATGAAGAGTAAGATATCCTTATCCAACTTGATGTTTCCCATATATGTCGGGATTTCCATACCCTGAATACCATTATAGTTCCAGTGTGTTTAGAATGAGATGGGAAATACTAGAAATTATTTGCAGGATCACCTTTCTCTCCATCTTGGCTCATCTCACCAGACCTAATAGAAGGGGCACATTCTAAATCTCTTCTATCAAACAGTATCTTGAACCCTGAAGTCATACCTTCTCAGTGGGAGCACCTGCCCTATGAACAGCACTCCCTTCAGAGATTCAGATGGCCTCCACTCTGTTTTGCATTGAATATATGGCTGTTTTTCCAGACCTTTGGGTCAGGAATGATCAGCTCTTGTACTGCTGGTGTGCTAGTTTGTTTCTTTATCCTTGGGCTTCAGGGTTATATGTTGTGAGGTATTTTTGTTCTTAATTTTTGTAAACTGTCCAGTCACCTATGTGAGATCAATGACCATTATAAATCACACAGATAAATGGAGCAGTTTTAGTCATAGTTTGCAGTTGCAGTTTTCAAGTACCCTTGAAGGACCCCTATCAGTGTCAAGAAAAATCTGTACACAGCTGAGTTTGAATTACATATACCAAGAAACAGAGGACCCTAATGACTCAGCAGTTACGACAATGGTCTTGTTGGCTGGAAAGCTGACAGCCCTGGTTCGAGATCCGAGCACCACACAATGGGGTGAACTCCTGTTACTTGCCCCAACTCTTGCCACCTAGCAGTTTGAAATATAAGTAGATAAATAGGTACCATTTTGGTGGAAAGGTAACAGCATACTGTGTGCCTCGGCGTATTGTCATGCTGGCCATGACCTCCAAAGTTCTTCAGACAACATTGGCTTCCTCAGCTAAGAAATGCAGATGAGCATAGTCCCCTAGAGTTGGACACAACTGGACAGGGAAAACTTTTATCTACCTGTATACCAAGAAACAAAGAACAGCCCACTAAAATGAAGTACAGGTAGCCCTCAACTTAAAACTGTTTGAAGTTATGACAGATCCCGAAAATGATCTGCCCATCCCCTAAAACTGCCCCATAACGAACAATAGGTTTGCTTAATGACCACTTAACAACTGCTACATAAAAGGTTGTAAAATTAGGTACAGTCAAGTGATCACCTACTTTACAATTGTCATGACTTATGACTAAAATTCTGGGCTCAATTACAATACTAATTCACTCGCGGGTGTCAAACTGGCAGCGTCATGTTGCTGTCACGTGATGCATCGCAACATTTTCCCCCTTCGCGGAACTGGGGTGGGAGTGGCCTGCATGTGCTACGGGCTGACAGTTTGATACCTGTGGACTATGCATATTAACTAGGGCATTACTTTTCTATCTTGCTATCTTTGTTGTATGTATTTATATGCCCTAAGAAAAATAACTGAATATTTGGTCCTTTCATAATTTTAGCAACTGCTTCAGGTTGACTTTCTGCTCTAGAGATGACTAGATGCTGGAAAAATGTATGTGAACATAAATGCCAAAACATGTCCATGAAAAAATGGGATTCTATATGTATATTACTTGATAGATGAGCAGAGAGGACATTCAGCGTGTATGTTAGAATTCACATGGATGAATTAAAGCAAACATCTACCACAGTGGTGTGACAGTTTCAAATATTAAAGTATCTAGCTTACATTTCCTCAGATCAAGAAAAGTGCTGATTACAATCTCACAATATGCATTTTTCTAATTTAAATGATATATGGTGGGAAATTATTGGCATCAAAAAATTCTGCTTAGGATTTTAAAATGTCAGTTTTGCAGACAATTGCACAATACATAGATACAAGAAGATCAGCAATATCAAAATTAGTCATCTGATGCATCACTGACCTAAAAGTGGGTGAAGAGGAGAGCTACTGTACATTTTGCAGAAGCTTCTTTTGACTATCTAAAGCGCATATTTGCAGATCATCAGGCAGATGGTTATGCTCATGCTTGCAATAAATTGGTGCAGATACCCAATAAAAACGGTTCTTGATGCTGTCATTACTTTCCATAGAAATTAAAGAAGGAACAGGATTTTTGCCCATCTCTAACTTTGATGTACAGAGACAGATAGATATAAAATTTCTGACTGAATGATTAAAAGCTGAGAGTCAGGTAGTTGTAAGTACCACTGGAAAAGTTTAGTCTAATCACCCAAATAAAAGTAGTTTCAGTTTGCTTCTCATGTTTACCTATGGATACTTTAACCATGATTTACTCAAACTTATTTTCTATTATGCACATAACCTAAAGTAACCATGATGTTTGCATTTGCATAACACTAGTCTAAATTGTGATTGTCTAGTTTGCAAGGATAGTTAGACTACATCTTCAAAAATTAGTTGGGTGCCATCAAATGAAAGATGACTTTGTGACTGCATGGATAAATACTGATTTGACCTACTACAGTTATAACCTAATCATTGACAGTTTTATACATTTTTGGTCTGTTAATGCATTGTATTGCCCCTTTTCTATTCCCCTTATATCTACCAAGCATAGTCATAGTCAAGCATAGTCATAGCCCATCATCTGCTAGCATCACATATACAAAATAGATAAGTTTCTGTTAGCTAGTTATTGCCTTCATGAAGCATTGCTGCAGGATGAGCCAGCTGGTTCTTCATGCTATCTTTTGATCCATAATTTAAGATTGACAACTATCTACCATTTTTTTTCTCAATGTCCAGATTTTACAGACGTATTGCCACTGGGATGACCATTGTTTAAACTGTTACGATCTTTGTTGTCATTTTATCCTTCAAATACCCTTATCCTCTATGATCTTACTTAAATTAGTATTTCCCTTTCCTCCCTACAATTCTCCTTTTTCTTCACTGTTATTCCTGGTTTGTCCATAAACTATTCCCCCTTCCCAAAATTATCACGTTCCCGTTACTATACTTAATACACTGAGTATACTCGTTGACATTTTTATCTTTAATATTCATGTTAAGAATATAATATCAAAAGGGAATTTCATAATGAATTTTTTTAACTTGGTTAACAAAATGGTATTGCACATATATTTCAAACTTATCCTTGTTTTGGGCTTTTGATCTCAGCTATTATACTCTTACAACATTTTTATAACATTTGCTGTATTGAGTTAAATAACTAGGAATAATATACATTCTTATTCTTTTCTCTCAATTTTAAAATAAATCAATAAGAAATATATCCAATTAAATGATAGCTTCCCAGAGTCGCTATTGCGAGATGGGTGGCTGTACAAATATATTTAATAAATAGAAATTTAGCTAAAATGTATGTCAGAACATATAAAATATAAAATGAAGTAAAACGATACTTGGACTTATTCCACTTTGAAGGCATAGTTTACATTGCATCATTGGATCTATGGAGGACTTTAATAATCTCATTTATAATGGATTTTAATATAGGCTTTCCATCTCACTTGAACCTTATTTGTCTCTATTTTCTGGTTGCTAATGAAATCCTATGTTAGTTTGAAATGTCCTTATGATTTCTCCCACTCTTTTAAAAATACGTCTCATCTTTATTTTCTTTTTTTTCTCCTCTATTGACATTTCTGATTCAGGTGCATTTCCTTGTACTCTTAGTTGAAGTTGGAAAGCTATTTTAAGTCATTATTTGCCCTGTTGGTTGTCCAAGACTTTCATACTTTCATTTTTCTTTGGTTAACATGACAGCTTGTTTGAAGCTGATTTGGTGTCTTCCTGTTTAAAACTTTGGGAAGGTTTTTTTTTTGGGGGGGGGAGGGGTTTGATTACATTTCTCAATTTTTTGTTACTTAGTGATTTTAATGTTGTCCATCAAGTAATACACAGCCTGTGTCTAAGTCGCTTGAAGTGGTATTACCAATAAACAGCTGTGTGGACCGATTTTTTGCATTCACATTTGCCCATTTTAAATAATCCTGTAATTCCAGATTTTACCATTTCTCCAAATTCGGCATTTCAATTATCTATCACACAACCTTTCTTGATGTTGTATTTCGCACTTCTTGCATTGTGCCATATAATTCCTTAGTGTCTTCCATATTATATTTATAGTAGGCATATATACTAGCATTACACTGATGTTCAAAGAATATTCATTAATTATAAGCTATGATCCAATCATGTTTTGGGTTATAAGTATAACCAAACATATGTTTAACATTGCCTTTTTTGTTATACTACCGTAATATTTTATTTCTTCAAATGGTCTCGTGCCACTATTAAGGGCTTTTTCCTAAAACATCCAACTTACTTCATCACTATTTTGATAACATCGGGATTTCGCTTGTTTATCCTTCTCACATGAAATATTCTGATTGTTCATGTCCCTGTAAAATTACTGTAGGCAGCATTAAGATCTTGTGGGTTTAATTTGGCCATGTCATCACCAGATTTACTTGTGAACGGTCTACATCAGGGCTGTCAAACTCCCAGCCCACGGGCCGGATGCATCATGCGCTGGCCACGTCCATGCCTGGTTTAGCGAAGGGGAAAAAGAGTCTCGATGTGTCACGTGCTGCCACCATGATGACATGAGTTTGACACCCCTGGTCTACATGCTTTGTAGTAACTAGAGGATGCTATCCAATTTGAGAGGGTAAACTTTTAGCACCCAAACTTGGGTAATTGTTTCTGCCATGTCAGTATAGTTGGCTTCTTTATTTGATTCTGGAATTCCTACATGGGTGGCCTTTCTCATGCCTGCAGATCCCAGCTTGCTCTTATCCACATTATGAATTACCACTTAGCTTCACTTCTTGTCTTTTGAACTTCCCTGCAATGGTGACCCTTTACTGTTGTTGGAAGGAAAACTCATCTGGTTCAGTTTTAAGCTGGGAGAAAGACAGTGGAAACATGGAGGCTGATTGGAAAGATGGTTTAATGATAAACAGAACCGCCAGCGTTTATGGTTCTGGTGCAGCTGACAAAATGGAGTTGAAATGGAGTGGGGGGGGTCTTTATACCTTCTTTGGGCTTTGTATTTGAACTTCCTGTTCCTGTGCAAGAACATGTCCTTTAATATTCTCTTGGCTGTTGTCAGATTCCTATGGGATCATGTAGTGGTTATGTAAGGGTCATAGCTGGCTCTATAGGCAAAAGAGGAAATGCAAATCCTAGGTGTTTGTCTGAGCTAATCTGGTCAACCTCTGGCTTATTGTTTATCTGAGCTGCCAGGTTTCTGTGGCTTTGAAGTTTGGACTGCTCTGGGGGTGGTGCAAATGAAGGGGCTTTTGTTCTGAAAGGGTGGGCAATTCCTATTGTGGCTAATGGCTTTTGTCCTGTGTTGGATCTTGGGTGAGGGGCTGCTTTCTAATCCTACCATTCTGCCAAGCAATTTTGAAATATCCTGTCTTGAATGGATTACCAAATCTGCATTTCTAAAAATCTCCTCAATTTCTGCTTGGGGGCAGGGAGACTGGGGCTGGTTTCTGTCTTTAAGAACATGTCTCTCCATTTCTCCTTTAGGGAAATAGAATATCCTGCCTTTTTAATACCTCAAAATATTTCATTCTTCTAGGAGGAGGGGCTTCCCACAAGAATAAGAAGAGAATGAAAACTCTAAGGATAGGAAAGATAGTAGGCCGGTTGTTTAAATCTGAATCTGCCTTTCTGAAGTCTTTCAGAACTGTTGTTGTTTATGCAAACATACTTAGTTCAAATAATACCAGATTTTTTTTTAAAAAAAGTTATTTCTCAAATCTATGGGGAACAACATTCATTTTAACTAAACCACTCCACTAACTGAAAGCAATTCCCAAGTTTGAAATGTTAGATTAAACTGCAAATTAAATACTTTTTGGCATTACAGCTTACTGAAGATCTGGACAGGTCAAAATAGAAAAAGATTTAGAAATTTTATTTCTGCAAATATCCTAAGAAGAGAGGGTAATAAAAAGCCAATGAAAGAAGTTAAATGTTTGTGTGCCTGTCCATTCATTCCCAATGACCTTTCTTAATGGTGCAACAAAAATTCTGATGAGACACATAAATGTTTGTATTGTGTCCATTCATTCTAAAAGATGAAGTATTGTAATGCAATAATACAAGTAAAAGCAATAATGAGTGGAATAGGTTCTTTCAGATGTGTAGCCTGAATGTGAGAGTTGTTGTCTGGAAAAGTTGTTCAATGGAAAAGCAAAAGCCTTATGCATTTTGTCAGCATCAGCAAATTCAGCAGACATCCAATTTCATCATTGCTTTTACATGTGCTGATCCATTCTGTTCCAACAATAAGAGAAGAAGAAAAATGAACATCATGTACATTTAGGAAGTGAAGCATATTTTTAATGCTAACTTGTCAAAAGGAGCATAATTACCACTTCCAGTGAGTCATGATTTTTCAGCAAGATACATTTCAATCCATACACAAAAAGAAAATTTGCAGAGGCACCACATTTGAATTTTATGTAGCACTTGATAATAAAGGCCTATCTGGGTTATTGCTATATGAATAAACAAAACCCTTCAGAATCCCTTGTGACTTTAGTGACATATTGTACCATCCCACTCCTAGGGAGAAAGTCTGCTAATAAAAGTACCTGGGAAGAAGTGACTTTCTCTCTATATTTTTTTTCAAAAACACAAAGTCATAGCTAAGCAAGGAAGGAAGGAGCTTGTCCCCAAATGCAAAACTGAAAAGTATTTTATTTTATTTTTAAAGAATATCCATCTTTTCTATCAATGCAAACAATATGTTATGCAAAAATTAGATAGTGGAATATTATTTCAAACATTACAGATGGTCCCTTGCTTCTCTGGTTATTCTTTTTTTGCTCTTTCAATCATTATTTTCACTCATATCTAAACTGAATGTGACTCAGAGGTAGTGAAACATATTGAAGTCAGATATAGATATAGATGATTTATGTGCGTGCCTCTTCATTTCGTGTAATGATAATCCAATAGGGTTTAAATTCCATCAAACAACACCTATATCCTTTTTAAAAATAATTTTACTGAAAACTTTAATAATATTAAAAGACATTACAAGCTAAACACAGAAAGAAAAGTAAAATAGAGACTAAAAAGGTACAAAGGAAAAAAGAAAGAGGCAGAGCTAAGAAAAGGAGAAAAATATTTAAAGAATCACTTCATTACAAGTATAAATGGAGTTAGAAATTAATCATCCTCTGTACATTACATGCAAGTATTTCTTCTTCCCGTAACCCATTCCTGATTGATATGCAAATCCATATATCATTAACATTTCAGTCCTGGTGTCAGCAAAAAGTCAACATGCTGTGTGTATGTGTGTGTGTGTCAAAAATCTTATAGCAAAAGTCCTAATATTTAATTTTTTCCTGCTTCCTTAATTTATTTATAACTTCGTTGAGTTAAAGTCTTATTTAACTTTTGCTATTTGTTTAAATTCTTTACATTTTAAAGTTAATGGTTATTTTTTCTTTTATTCTGGAATGAAGGTAAACTCACCATGTGGCTTTGGAAACTAATTGTTTTGAAGATCTTTAATACTGTTAGGATATTTAATTAGTTAATTTTTAAAAGTAAGTAGAAATTGAGGTTAATTAACCCAGTGTCCTTGGAAAGGCTCTGCCATGGTTGAGAAGTTAATGGTTTCTCCTGGTGCTCAAACCTGTAAGAAGCCACTGTCCTGTGATCTCTTCATGAGGAGCAGATGTCTGGAGTATAAATGGGCAATCTCCCATTCCCTCCTTTTCCTGAGAGGTTCTATAGGATTGATCTACTCACCCATCCTTTGATCATGGCCATGATGTCATTTCTGTTCATTCAGAAATAGTTAATAGTAAATAGTTAGTTAATCATTCCTCACCCAGAATTCAACAAAACCTATTTGCAATGCACATTAAAAAAACAAAACCCTACCATTTTAAATGTTTAAATAGCTATTTAACTTTTTTGGGCTTGTGGTCTCTGATTTAAAGAGAAGACAGAGGAAGGGAAATTGGGAAGGTTTAATCTGTCCTACCATTTAGGTAGCCTTCTTTAAGGGTATGCTGAGAATCAGTTAGATGTTCATGATTAGAATATAGTGGCGCAGAGTAGAAAGAAAAGCCTATAATCCCTTTGAGTTCCTCAAATAGACTAAAATTGAAATTAACCAATTATATGACCCAAATATTTTAGACAACAACCAATCTATATATAGAAGTATGTGATATGCACAATCCCAGTTTGTATCAGGAAAAACATTTCTATCACCACTGAGGCAAGCAAAAACAGAATCTCAAACTGCTGCTATAAAAAAAGTAGTTTTAAATTGTATCTCTTCTCCTCCTCTGCTTCCTTCTTTGTAACTACAATATAAATTACTGGAAATATATGTTTGTATAGCTCCAGATTAGTTTGTTATTCCCATCCTCAAACAGTGGAAGATTAGACTGTCCTTTCTAGGGTTGGCTTGCTTTGGTCTTGATGATTACACCTTGGACTATTTTTATGGTTTTCTTGGTTACTTTAAAAAATGAATGTGTGTGTTGTTTTAAAGTGATTATACCTTTTTTATAGGATCAATTATAAATATAATAATACAATAATACAATCAATGAATGAACAAGGGAATAGGCTGTGACTTGACAATACATCACAAGTATTTTCTGTTCAATTTGGGTTTAGCAAGGCAGGCACATAGGAAGGCTTGAGAATTCAGTCTTTTGTTTGCCATTTGAACTGACCTGATCTATACTATCTAGAATAATTTGGAATGCAATAATCCTGTAGATTTTGCATTTCTCAGAATTTACCTACATTTCTCAGCAAAAAAAGAGTTCATATACCAAAGTAATTTTTACTTTGAACTAAAAATGTTAGAAACATCTGTTCTTTGAAAAAAATATGTTGCAAATGTGCATTTAAATGCTACTTTGTATGTTGCAGCCAAAACAACTATGCATATTCTAGACATTTAAAAGTAATTAAGTAATTTGTTGCGGTGAGGCTGATTAAGTATTTCTGGAAGAAATTCAAAAACTGAAAACTCTTTATAGATTTTTTGCATGAAACAGAAAAAAAATGCACTTATGATTTGTTGCTTTGATGATTAGAAAAACATTGAATAATGTAAGAAAGGAATAGAATAAGGGATAACTTTATAGTTATATTTACATTTGCTGTAAAGGAAATTGGCAACATCTTTCTTTCTGCCCTTTTCCTCTTTTTTCTTTCTCTCTGTCTCACTTTGTTCTCTTTATTTTGTATTAGTTCCTAAGTTATACAAACCTAGGTATTTAGGAAAAGTTCAAAAGTTTACATACTGTTTGCAGCCTTCTAGTAGGATTAATAAATATAATAGCCTATGAATTCAAAATATGATACGGTTCATGTTTATATAACCTAAAATCGCTAAAAGCTTACTTTACTATAAATTTGCTTTTAAGGTCATCTAAGACATACTATTATATTTAAATGCTATGGGGAAAAAAAGATGACTCTAAAAATACTCATGTAGCATTAGCACTTTATTAAAGATATTGACCAGCTCAAAAAACAAAGAGAAAACAAATTGTGAGACAGCAAGTAAAATCCAACAATTATAAAACTCACGTGGTCAAAGTATAACATATTTAACATATACTAAAAGATTCAGCCACATTAATAGAAATAAAATTCCACTAATCAGATAGTAATAACTGTAAATAAAATTGAATAAAATAAATAAAATGGATTCAAAGGTCTTGAAAAACTGGCCAGTTGAGAATTAACTATAGAGGACATCTTTATAATGGGAGCAATATAACATGAGGTAATTTTTCAGAAACTCTTTCACCACAGAGAGCAATTCTGTTTTCAAATGGGACATTCTCCAAAACAACTGTTGGTAGATTATTCAATCTTGTCAGGGATAAGACTCTGGGAGAAATATTATTTGACTTAAATTATATAGCCATTTGAAATATATATATATATATATAATATATATATATTATTATTTGAAATATATATATATATATATTAAGAAGTCTCTCTAAAAGGGGTGAAATAACTATGTGGTCCCAACTGGACTCTGAATAAAAGTTGTGCCTGAACTTCAACTGAAATTGCACCAGGTATAAATAATTCACCTCTAGCATAGTAATAGGACTGCAGAGCGATTGTTGACTCTGTCATTTTAGATAACATATTCTATATGTGCCCTGCATTTACTAATGGCATGAAACACTACATTTGAAAAAAGGTAAAAAAAATATTTTTCCATAATATTAAAACAATTTAATGTATTTTATGGTGTTATTAATTTAAAGTTACATTGTATTTCCTACTTATATCTATACATATTTGTAACTCACTTAGTAACCCTTTTCTTCTCTACAAAGTGCCACTTCTGGAATAGCAATTGCTCCTGCAATAGTCATGATGAGGAAACTATGATGAGCCCAAAAAAGGTAGCATGTCCCAGGAGAATGGAAAGGTAAAAGCAAACTGGAGCAAAGGCGAACTATGGTTGAAGAGTATACAAACTGATGGAAAGAATGGTTGTGTTTTGGAAATACCACTGGAAAAAAAATCAAAGTTGCAGGCATTAGAGCAAATATAAATCAGGCTAACATATGGAATGCCTACTCTCGTGAGAAAAAGAGATGTGGAGGTTTTAATGAGTTTCACTTGCAGCATTTCAAAGGAAGCAGAGTACAGATGTCATATGAAATTAACTGGACAGATAGGCATCTGAACGCATGGATTTTTATTTATTACAGAACATCATGCAATTTTCATCTGGAAGATTTCAGTACAAATTTACTTATCTGGTTAAAATTAATACTTGTCTTACTGTATTTGCAGATAGTCATAAATCAGAGCAGTATGCTCAATTAATTTGCATTGCAAGGCTATTGAACTAATTCATTCTGAGTCAGAACCCAGGGTTCCTCCCGTTGAACTAGAATTAAAAGAGAAAGTAAAACAAGGTCACAGTGAAGCAGGAGCCAAGGATTACAATAGGATTACGATGGCAAGCTGAATGGAAAGGGGAAGACAAAAAGATGGACAAAAAGATGCAGAGGTTAAAGGGTCTAGGAGCAATATGGTCAGAGACATGTGAGAATTGGTTGCAGTGGGAAGTTGTTTCCAGCAGCACATTGCAATTGTATTAAAACGTAATTCCATACTCCACGCACAATCTATCCCTATCAGTCTTAATACAATAGAACCAGGGGTGGGCTTCAATTTTTTTAGCAACAGGTTCTCTGCCCTAATGACTGGCTGGGTGGGCATGGCTGAGTGGGTGTAGCTAGATGGTCATGTGATTGGGTGGATGTGGCTAACTCTGTTAATCTGTTAAATGTGACAAAAACTGGTAAAGTTACTCCCTGGCACTAATTTCAGTGAGGAGAGAAGGCTGGCAACATCAATTTTTAAAAATGGTTTGGTTTAAGCATGGAATTCCAAGCAGACAAAGCTGCCATTTTGAATGTAAAATAGGCCTTAGCAAAAGTATTTAAAAGCCCATTATGGTAGCTTTGCAAGAACAAAAGGCTGGCTCAGTCCT
>JANHFL010002575.1:48360-64868 GCA_032468155.1 Oxyrhabdium leporinum | reverse complement strand
CAAAAGAGGAAATGCAAATCCTAGGTGCTTGTCTGAGCTAATCTGGTCAACCTCTAGCTTACTGTTTATCTGAGCTCTCAGGTGAAGTCTGGACTGCTCTGGGTGGTGCAATGAAGGGGCTTGTGTTCTGAAAGGGTATTGGGCAATTCCTATTGTGTCTTAATGGCTTTTATCCTGTGTTGGATCCTGGGAGAGGGGCTGCTTCTAATCCTACCATTCTGCCTTTGTTCAGACTTTTCTGCAGGGAGTTTCAAAATATCCTGTTTTGAATGGATTTCTGCCTGCAGTATTTGCTTTGCTTATGAATAGAGCTATCTAGATACTTGTCTTCCTCTTTCAATAAGCTATCTAGATACTTGTCTTCCTCTTTCAATCTCTTTATCTCTTAAGTGTTGGCATCTGCTGTGGGCTATTAAGAAAGACTTGGGGATTGCTTCCTGCTTCTAAAAAGATGTTTCTCCATTTCTCTGTTAGGGAAATGTAATATTCAGACTTTTTAAATATTTCCCAAAATATTTCATTCTTCTGGGGGGGGGTGCTTCCCATACTGTAAAGGACTCACATAGGTCATTGAAGTTTCTAATTCATCCCATCATATCAGGATCCTCTGAGAAGATCTAAAGTGGCAGATAATATTTTTACTTTGGGGAGTTTGATTTTTCTGGCAGTAATTAGAATAGAAATGCAAAAGAATGGCAGGATATATATTGTGGACACTGCACACTGAAATATATCAGAGAATAGTACTATGTATTTATTTTATTATTAAATTTATATACTGCATATCTCACTTTGAAGGGGCAACTCTAGGTGGCTATAATGCCAAAAATTACAACCCGAAGCTTCTGGTGGAATGGTTTTTGTGTCAGTAGTTGAGATGGAAACGAGATACAATCCAATTTTTAAAAAAATATGATCTAGGATTAGCAATGATACATTTGGCAAAGGCACATTAGATAGTACCCCCAATGGTCATATAGAATATATTGAATAAAACAGTTAGAATACAACCTACAACTTGTGCTAAAACCGCCTGTTCAGAGAAAGTTGTGTTTAATCCTGATGTAACTCTAAATTACTTAGGATTAATTTAACTCTGTTTAAGTGAAGACTGTTAGAAAATCAGAAAATCTTTGTTATAGTGGATACAGGGATATATTGATTTTAATTTGAATTAATTCCGTTTTGGGGATTTTTGTAGTAGCTTCCCAGTACTTCAGTAAATCTTGCTAAATATGAGAATTTTGGTGGGGGTGAAATTTAAATCAAGGCAGCTGCTGGAAGTAGCATTGATACTAGAAAGAGAATAAAGCTCTGAAGCTTGTGAGACTTTTCTAGTCTTAAGATATCCAGATTTCCTATATTAAGATATCCAAAAGGTGCTCCATATCATGAATATGTAATCAGTCTTGTATTTATTATTAGAATATTAGTGTGGTTCGCTCTTCAAAACGATAGACTATCATGAAACCATACTACCAATTTTTGATAGTTGTGTTTGGAGGAGCGGATTGCTGTCCAAGCTACCAAAAAGGACTGAGAAGCTGCTTTAGGGCTCACATTTCCTACTTTTGGAAAACTATACAAATCAAGTGATACACAGTTTCAAAGTTGTACTTTCAATATGCTGCTATCCGTATCTTTCCTATTTGAGAGTGATAAGTGGGCAGAGCAATGATGTGATCTCAGTCAGATTGGCAGGGCTGAAATTTTTGTGTATTTCAGGATTTTCTTTTTCTTTTTTCTTTTTTTTACAAAAAGCAAATGAATGTCTGAAACCTTGTAAAAGATTTAGGAATCAGCATTAATCTTTAAACTTCTCCAAATCTGAAAAACTGGCATAATTTTGGGAATGGAAATGGGAATAATGAATACTTTAAGCCTAATTTACCCCCTACCATAACTCTAATTCTCAAATACGGGAAGAAGAAAAAAGACAAATTTTAGTTCTTCTTGGGAGACTACATGCAGCCTACATGCTTAGGTTTCCACACAGATCAGCTATACGTCTATGATGTATGTCAAGAAAACAGAGTAGGACTTATTTACTTCAAAAAAATAATTGTTTATGAACAGATGCAGGAGCTCTCTTGGATGAATGGGTGAGTCAGTAATGCTTTGCCCCATAGTCTGTGTGACTTTCATTTCTGCCTCTTTGGAGCACATAGACTTAATGTGTCTCTAAAAACTTGTAACCCAGTTTCAGTACCATTATGTGAGAATTAGAACTGAAAATAGGTGACTTGGGAGTTGCATGGTATTTGAAGGCCACCATTGATCTATCAGTGACTGAGATTGATATAGGTTGCAACCAGTTTATGAAGTGATCAAATACAACCATGAGTCATACATGAATGACTGCAAAACCACAGTTGATTAAACTAAAGGTATAAGTATTCTTTTTTTAGGTTCCGTTTTGTTTAGTTCTTCTATTGAACTCCACTAGAGCCATTCTCCTTTTTATTGGCCAAGTATGATAGACATAATTTCTAAAGCAACTTACGTGTATGTTTAATTGTGATACATTTTTCTTTCAGTAAAATTTCAGTTGAAACAAATTAAATATACCCCTAATTTTAAAAGTTGATTTTTGTAAGCTTTGAAATGAAAAAAAATCTTTCCTAGGTGCATTTTGTATTTGACTGGTACCTAGAGATATTGTCCGGGTTCCATCAAAGTTCCACTTGTCCATTCAGCCAAAATCTATTGAAAGAAAAATTTGAAATTATTATTAAAAGATAAATTAATTTATTTAAGTGAAAGGAAAATGTCATTTTAAAGTGTCATTTAATTATCTTTGTTCTATTTTTTCACGTTTGGAAATAATTTCATGGATGTTTTGCCAAATAAGTATTTACAACTAAACGTTTTGACATAGAAATTCCAAACTACCTTTTCTCACTATTCCTGCTTTTTTGGTGCAACTTCTCAGTTTCTTGTGTTGAATACAGTTTTATGACTTAACATAATGAAGAGAGGGAGACGGAAGAGGGAGATATTCAGTATTATTTTCCAAGGTTTATGTTTGTGAGTTTCACACTTCATTAGGGTTCTGCTTCTTTCTGAAATATTATAATCTCCAGAAACTGTCTAAAACTGTACTCTCAGAACATGTAGTTTAAAGTACCGGTATATAGGCATAAAATTATATTCTGAAACTTGAAGTGTAAAATCAAAGTTTCAACATGAGTCATATATGTATATGTATATGTATGTGTATATATATGTGTGTATATATGTGTGTGTGTATACACACACACATACACACACACATGTACATATACATATACATACACACACACACACATACATATATATATATATATATGTTAAATTACAAGTCCATAGGAAATGACATTCTTTAAGTTGGTAAGAATCCAGAATACCAAAAGGCTTCTGTTTTACTACAGAAGCCATTTTAGATAACTTAAATTTATTCAGTTGTTTACTATCTATGGAAGAAGCCCACCAAGAATGTAAAGAATCATTCTCCAGGTTATTGACAGATATTGAAGGATAATACCTACAATTTGAGCACTATCACTCAGTATGCATAAATAATGCATAAAGCTTTGCTCAATAAGATTACTTATGCTATCGTTCTACTCATACATTTCCTCCAAGTTTCAGGAAAAATTTATTACAACAACTGCTAAGAATACGAATGTCTTTGGATTGCATTGCTTCAATATAATGAATATGCCATTTGGATTTAAATCCTAAACAAATTGTATGTACTGTTGCCAAAGAATCAACCCCACTGATCCCAATTCTGCTGATGGAATTGCATTGACAATATTAACATAAATTTGCTGTTCTACATAGGGTACAGCATGGTGGGGGACGCAAGGGGAACACAAAGTCAGGGCACATTTATAAATATTGATAATGAAGCTGCCATTTGATACTGGCAACAGGGAAATGGAATAATACATCACTGACCTCTAAGATGCCTTAAAAGAGTATATATTTTTGCTAAACTGTGTAATTGTGTTTAATTGTCAGAATATGTAATATAAAACCCAATGCCTCCCTAAATGGAGATCACACTGCAGAATATGCTTATTGGGGGGCAGGGAGAAGATCAGTAGTCAACCTTTCCGTCTGTCATGTAATCTCTTAAATGCCTTACAGTGGATAGAGGTAGATTCTCAATTATACAGTTATCACCACTCCCCTAATACTAATTATGTCATCCCTCCATTAACCTGTAAGAACAGATGCAATCGACACCCCATAGTTGCAAAACAACAGCAGAGATATGAATAGATGGAACAAAAGTAATTAAAAAATGGTCATGGAATGACTGGCAGCCAGAGTTAACTTAGAAAAGTTTAGCACACTTGCTAGGCAAGTCTCTAAAAGCACGCTGAGATTTACAGTACATGGTTTAACTAATGTCTCACATAAATTGGAATGTAAAGAACAAAAAATAGTTTGATCAGGATTGTGCACAGCTAAAAATGTTATGTCAGACTGCAAGTAGAAAAATTAAACGACCTCCTGAGGACCAGTATTTTCCTGATTGAATTTAAACGCTCAGTGTAAGTCCCTCCTAAAAAAAAAAAAACTGGCAAGAACGAGACTTGCAGAAATTAATTCAATGCATCAAGAAGAGAGATTTCTTCACTTCTAGCAAATTACCAGAGTAGGTAAACCACTTACTCTCCTCCTACTCCCAGTCTATCAGTTAAGTGGCATTTCAAATCTGGGAGTATTTTACATGGACTGTGGTAGTTACACAAATGAGAATGAGATCAATCTGGGCCAGAAGTAAAATTGGTACCCTGTCTCTCTACAAGAAGTAAGCCAATTGCTTAAGATAAGCAAAGCTGTAGCTGTTGATTGTTTTTTCCCCTGAAATAATAATAAAGAATTCCAACTAGAGGGGGCTTCAGCTAGTATCTGTTGATATTCGTTGATCAGACTGGTATATTCCAATATACGAGGCTGGCAATAATAATGCTAATTTATAAAAAGGGAAATAGAGCAATTTGTGCTAGTATAGGCCTATGAGTTTCCTGAAGGTTAGCAAATTATATGCTAAGCATTTGAACCATAAGCACCAATATTGGACAGCGACAGAACAGGCAGGATTCAGAAAAGGGAGCTCAACAATAGACATCCTGCAACAATATCTTGAACACCATCAAACAACCTACCTAGTCCTGGTCTGTGGGAAGGGCTCAGTACAGGTAGTCCTCAATTTACAACCATTCATTTAGTGACCCTTCGAAGTCACAATGACACTGAAAAAATTGACGTGACCATTTTTCATACACCCATCAGCATCTTCATGGCGATGTGATCAAAATTCAGGCACTTGGCACCTGGCATGTATTTATGATGGTTGCAGTGTCCCAGGGTCACCCTTTTGTGACCTCTGGCAAGGAAAGTTAATGGGGAAGCCAGATTCACTTAACAATCATATTACTAATTCCACAACTGCAGTGACTTGACAACTATGGCAAGAAAGGTCATAAAATGGGGCAAAACTTACTTATCAAATGTCTCGCTTAACAACAAAAAATTGGGGCTCAATAATATAAGCAAATAAAATAACCCCTCCATGGATCCCCACTTGTCATGGGGGAGGGGGCTTGTGATGCTCTGACAAAGTTGAGATCTATGCTGGCAGGTAATGTATTCGATCAGAAAAGTCACCCATTGCAGGCAGGTCTTGGCAGAAGAGCCAGACTAAGGATATCCAATAACTTATTTAATAGTAATAAACCAGAAAAAGAATCCTGTACCAGATTGCTTATTGCTGTGTTGGATGTTAGCATTCTAGGGCATCTGTTGACAAGGGGGAATGGGACTCGGGAGTTATGGCTGGGCAACCAGCTCTTAGCCTTGTAGGATTACTGAAAGAACAACTGCAGACAAAAGTATACTGTATTTGAAAATTACACCATTATCACTTGGCAATGATCAATTGGAACCAACTAAGCCAGACTAATTAAAGTGAATGTTTGAACTGTGGAAAAGAATTTATCCGCACTAAAATGCCATTGAACAAAATTTAGTAGATAAAAGAAATAAAATATTAAAGGATACAGAATGGGAAGAGAATGTGAAAAATTGTGAAAATGAAGACCCAGACACAGTAACAACCATTCAAAACATAGAAGAAAGAGCTAATGTGAATTACAGAAATGATAACTTAAAAGGAGTAATACAATAGATAGGGTCTACACTAACAATCTATGAACTGACCCACTCGCAAGGAAAAAAAAGGAAGATTATGGCATATGCAGAATTATCAACAGAAAGACAAGACTTCCAGTATTGAAAGTAGTGTCCCAAAAGAGACCTAGCACTTATAATGATGGATATGAATAAGTACAGCAGTGGCAGTTACCAAAGAAATCGCTACTGAAATTAGAAAACCAAAACCGAAATCATATTTATATGGAAGATCAGACGGAAGGACAAGATAAATTAAGATCAGATACAAATATTTTAAATTGTATAGAAAAGCAAAAATTGAAGAATATAAGAATCAAGACAAGTTTAATAAAATTAACGTAGCACCAAATTTTTTGAAGCTTTGGAAATCATAAAGCAACAAATAACAACAATAGCTGGGAAAATCAAACACTATGAGGAACAAATATTCCAAGTTAATCAAAATTTCAATCAGACCAGGCAATTCAACTAAAGTATAAATGGCAATAAAATTCTGAAAATAGAAAACCAAGCAAAAAGAATACAGTTTCAAATAGATCTATGGGCATTTTAAAAATGCTATAATAATACTACTGGATAGATAGAAGAATGTGAAGGTGAATTTAGTTAAAATCAAATGCAAGTACTAATTACAGAAGAAATGACTGAGTGAAGGCTATAAAAAGAGGACATTTCCTGAAAATATCAACTGCATGGCCCAGATATCTGACTAGTTTGCATCCAATTGTAGCTAGATAGTTTAATAAAGCACTGCATTAAAAAGACAGCAGCTGGTTAATAACTGACAAAACATACTGGTTCTAAAAGAACCAGTGAAAGGAACAAAATCAGGAAACACAACATGCTTGCCTACAGTTTTTAAATTACACACAGGAATAATAGATAATCCAAGATTAAGATTGTTCTAAATCATCTTGGAAAAATACATCCTTCCAGTAGCAGAGAAAGGAAATAAAAGGAAAAGCAAAGGTACAAAATTAAAACTGATTGATAAAATGGTTTTGCAAAACCCAATTTACATGTCTGAACTGATTATAAAAAAGATGTTTGATTCATTACCACATAGTTGGATCATCAAATGTTTGGAAACAACGGGTGGCAGTGAAACATTACAATCTTTATAGAAAAAATAATGAAGCAATGGAAGACAATTGGATGTAAATCAGGGGTGTCAAACTCAAGGCCTGGGGGCCGGATCTGGCCTGCGGGGCTTCTCCTGGAAACAGTGAAGGACCGGCCTGTGGTGCCTCTGCCAGCAAAAATGGAGCACGGGATGGCCACGGGCATCCCTCCCAAGCTCCATTTTCGCTGGCAGGGGATTGCAGGAGGCTGTCACAGCCAAAACGGAGCTCGGGAGCAGAGTGCTCGGGCCCCCACAGGTGCCCCCAACACAAGTGATGTTGAGCTGGCCACGCCCACCATGGCCATCCTCCCCCCGAGGTCAAACAACCCTAATGTGGCCCTCAATAAAATTGAGTTTGATACCCCTGATGTAAATGAAAAATGTGCACTTGTAAACATTAGAAGAGGTATGGTAAACACCACCTAAAAGCTGTGATTTCACATTGTGTATAATATAATGATAATAGATCTCAATAGGTTGAACAAAAATGCCAAATCCAATCTAAATATCTGGCTATGTGATCAACCATAACTACAATAACACTGCACCCTTTTCTAATACTGAAGTTATATAGCAACACAACTTTATGAGTGAAGTACAAGCCTCAGTTTCCTCTGATACAATATTGTAATTGTTCAAAAAATATTCTTTCCCCTTCACTCTTTAATCTATATGTCAGTTCAATAATGGCCCCATATTTTCGTACTCCTAAACTAACGGCATAAATTCCCCATACTACATTGACGATCATGCTGGAATATCACAAACCCTTATTGGACTGAGAAGAGCAACAGTATATTTTACTGTTGCAAATGAATTCAAGTACTTAATTTTCAGGAATCTAAAATCTTCGACAAAACAGCCATTCAGCATTTCTCAAGACTAGAAGGCATAAAATAGAATGGGTTTTTGCCTTTAAATCCTTAGGGTGTTTTTATACATCACTTCAAATTTAAGAGGCAGATTCTGCAATTGTACTAGTTATTTTGTTTTTAGGTTTTGTTTTCATATTACTGACTATAGTATTTTAGGCTTGTGAACCACTGAAATAACTCTTTAAGTTAAGGGGGGGGGGGAGGTACTGCCTTTCATTTTCATAAAGAAACATTTTTTAAAAGATACTACTGTAATTTATATCTGAACAATAAATCCACATGTAGGTTTTAGAATTGGCTGATATGTATTATCTGAAAACATGTGATTCTGAAACCTATATATATAAAAGCACTTGGCTGAAAAAAGGTGAATCAGTTTAGCAAAATATTCCTTATGTGATTTGTATGTAAGGTAGATTTTATTTTCATAACATATACCGTATTTATTCAGTTTGCATGTAGCGTTGGTCTGAATATGTTTTAAATATGAAATTACAATGAAAATGCTTATTGGCTATTGTGGAAGGCATAAATATCTCTAATGGTAGCAGCTATACTATGTGAAAATACCGTGCTTCCTTTCCTAAACAGGTGTCAGAAGATATGAAAGAACTGACTTCCCAGAATCCCAATCAGTATGGAAATTTGATTTTGTTGTAATGGAATTTTTAGTGTCAATTTATATGGAAGACATCCTAGCGGGGATGGATGGTTATTTTAAAATATTGAATATTTGAGCTGCAAGAAGTAAAATCTTTAACTACAAATGTTGCTGCTTAGATTTCTGCTATCTGTGGTAATTACGCACTTGCATTTTCAGTTCATAGCTGACAGTGGTGTTTTTAAAGTGATGAGTCATTATAAAAGCTGCATATACCTCTCTTAGAGCAGGCTACAACAGTTCTGAAGTTAAACTTTGTGAATTTTAAAAGCACGTAGAAAATACTATATTCCAAAACTGAAATTCTTCCATTGCTTTCCATCATTCCCACCCTGATATCACCTGAACTGCAAACCAACAAAAAAACTCAGTCTTGCATCAATTCTGGAAGAGGCAGAAATTCTAACTTCGTTTGAAAGACGTAGAATTCTATTATAATTAAAGGATAATAGTAATGCACATACCTGGGCAAAAACAAATTGGTTAAATAGCATATTTAGAATTGTCTGTGGGTAAAGTCTTCTGAAATTCACAATGGTAAATGTTAAACATTTTTCTACTTATGAAATAATTGAACCAATGTATCAGTGGGTGTATGACCAGAAAGATGTTTACTGACAAGTTGATTAGGGGGAAACTGAGTTTGAACTTGCATATTTGAAGTGCTTAGCATGATCATGTTTTCCAGATGACTGTTGGTATGTTTTCCATTTCTACACAGTCTGTTTTAGATGTACAGGTGGGCCTCCTTGAAAAGGATGCAGTGAAGCATTTTTAGTTTGCTGTCTTTACTGTACTTAGAATACTCTCGCAACATATGTCATTGCTTGAATATGCTTGAATAAAATCTTAAGACTTCACCATTATTTGTAAATAACTCTACAAAAAGGAATTTTAAGGGATATGACTAGGTCAGAATATTTGACATTGAAACCTGTCACCCATAGACCTTTTATGTTGCATCTAGCAAGTGTTTGGTGTAGCCTAGCAGTGGCTTGTCAGTCAATAAGTCTTGTAAGCCTATAATCTGTCTTTGTTTTAACCAGATGTCTAAGAACAATATTCCAGGCAAAGAAAGTCAGGAATATTCTTTCCTTTACATGTTTTACACAATTAGTTTGATTTTTAAAACATAGCATAGTAGCCAGACTGGAGCCTTGTCTTCTGAGAAAACATTTGAGAGCCAGAGATCTAAAAGTTAAGCAACTCTAAAAGTTTTGGTAATGTATCAAGCAATGCTTTTGCTGCAAATAGCTGAGTTAATAGGGTGTTTCTTAGAAATATGTTGATTTAGCAATTCTGGTGCCAATTTTTTTATATGCACGTGTGTGTTCTGTGTATACATGTTCGCAAAAACGCAGTGTCTTTATTATAAGACACATGGAGATATTTGAGATAATACATTTATGATAAATTAAACTCTATGATATCTTATTGTTAAACATGTGGTTTTATTTTTGGCCATCAATATTTATTATTCTCTTGGTCACATCTTTAGTGTATCCTTTTAAAGTAATATATGGCCTAGTATAGACCAAGTGTCTTCTTACTAGTCAATATAACTTTAATACATTATACGCATTAATATTATTTTTATATCAATAATATATTTATATCTACTGTGTACATCTCAAAGTTTGCAATATGTGGCTGATCTTGCCTGTGCTTATACATTAAATAGTATTGGGCCTGGTTAGTACTTAGATAGAATACTTCCAGGGAAAGCTATAGTCCAGACTGGGAAGTTGAAAAACATCCCAGAAGAAGACAGTGGCAAACAACTTCTGGCTATTGCCAAGAAACTGCATGGATGTGTCTGCACAGTCAGAAAAATAAAATGTACTAAAGTCGAGTAGGTAGGATTGAGCCTGCCCTAGTTGTCTTGTTGTAACATGATTGTTCTGGTCTAGGTAGCACAATGTAAAGTTTATACAAGATGATGTTGCCTTCATTGTCAGTGGGCAGAAATTTGATCAGTTTGGCTTGTTTTAATTACACTGGGATGATTTTTCAGTCAAGCAGAAGTTGGAAAGCTCCCAATATTTTATGCCTCGCAGAAGACACACAGAAGCAGCGTAGCCATTCTAATCCCTCCCAATGGTCTTGAGAATAAAATAGAACAACACAAGAAAGACTCTGAATTAAGACTAAGTAATCAATATGGACAGGCAAAAAGATCAAAGCAGAAGTTTTGTAAGTCTTACTTAGTGTTTATCCTGCAAGCAACCCAGTGTCTCAGATACTTTCTCAAAGTATACAAGAGTATTCATTTTGATGACCAGCAATCCTTGAAGGCATATCTTGGAAGATTCCCTCATAAGAAAAGACCCTGTCCATGTGGATATGGAACATAGAAACTCTTGCCCATGTTCTTTTGTGCTGCCATCTCTCATAGTAAGTTTATTGTATTTTCATTACAAATGCAAATAGAGCTTTGCCAGTCCCTTGATGCAATTTTCCACATTGGTAATCATGTAAAATATCTATTTGAAAAATTACCTGGCAGGTACCAACATTCTACCTAATAGCATGCTGAATGTGGAGTTCTCTTAAAGTGCACCAAACTTATCTGGATAAATGTTTTAGGATTTTTATTATATTAGATCTCCTGGAAGTTGATGAGCATTGTGATGACAGCATTTAGATTGTGGCACTGACTTGTTATCTTAATAAAGAATTTGATATCTGTTTTGGTAAAATTTAGGCCTAAATATTCTAGTGCTTTAAATATTAATATTGTGGCATTTTAAAATACAGATGTATTAAAATTTTATAGTACTTTTTGAAGCTTTTTATGGAGTACAGTATGGAGTACAATGTGGCATCTGAATATCATTCATATTGAAACAAAGATAGTATTAATACAACTAAAAATTACTACATTAATCAAATTTACATGGTTCTAACGTTATTATACATATTTGTATTAGCACATAATCCTACATTCTTCAGTTATTCAATATTTGCTATACCCTTCTAATAGTATTAACATTATTCTTGAGCATATCTGATAACACCCCTTTTCAAAATCTAATCTTCACCTTTACTTTCACTTTAAATGTGTTATGCAAAAATATGTATAACAATATTCACCCTATTCCTAATTTCTTAATCTATTCTAATTCTTAAAACAGCTAATCTTGTATTCTTTTTTTTTAATAAAAAGAATCCTTTCTAACCGTCATCTCTCACCCTCTTGGAAGTTGCACTTATTCTCTTTTTAACACACCTCCCATACTCCTCCCTTGGGTCCTTATCTACATCTTTCATATTCAACCCAACCATTATTTCCATCTCTGCTATTTTTTGCTGCCAATCCACCCCGAGTCTTTTTCCCAAAAGTATATTTCGATTTATTCAGTTCCATTTTTCTACCTCCTAATATATATTCTCCCAGCTCTATTTCACCCAACTTTATTATTTCCTCCTTCTTTTCTCATTGTTCTATTTGTTGTGTAGTCTGTTCTATACCCTCTAAGCTTCCAGTTATCTCCCTTGTTTCCTGGACTTTATTATCTTGATTCATCATTCCTTGTTGCACATTTTCGGTCTTTCCAGTTATGTCGTGTAGTAGATCTTTTAACTCCCTGGAATTCCTCATCATAGTATCATAAAGGCTTTGGATCGTCAACACATTTTCTTTTTGGAGTGCCTCCAATTCTTCCCGATGAGCCATCTTGTCTTGTTTTAAAAAGTCCAAATATTGCTCAACGTTCTGTCAATTATCTATCACTGCTCAAAAGTCTATTCTTTTTAACTTCCCAAAGTCAGCAAATTACATAACATTGTTCATCAGGAGATACAATAGTTATCATTCTTTATCTCCCACAGTTAGTCAGTTAGTTCCATTTATACAGTCCAAGGGGTTTTCCCAATAGCTCCTTAAGTCCATTATTTAAATTGCTAGTTAGTTCCAGTATTCAAAAGTCACTCCATTAAGTATCCTCCAGATTTTCAAGATTGATCCTCTAGTGACCATACAGTAGATAAGTATAGAGCAGTAAATAATACAGCAGACCTCCAGGTGTTATTTTTTTCCTTTATCAGAGTTTCCAGGGTTGTTTTTGTTCTAGGAGTATGACATAATGTACATGCATTCACCAGTAGATGGCGCCTTCAGTTTAAAATTCAATGTTAAGGCTATTCTGCCAGTTATTTATTCAAATTATTTTTTTAAAAAAATATTCAAATATTCAATAGACAGTCAGATATCCAGCATTATAAAATGCCTATTCAAAGTCATGCCAGTAAGATTTATACATCCAATCTTTCTTTATTTTGTAGCTTTTACTTATTTCCTGTTAGAGTGCAATTTCTCTCTGCCACTCTTTAATCACCGCTTAAAAGTATTCCAAAGAGCCTCTTTTCCTGGATTTATTTTCTTTTAGGGTCAAATCCTAAACGAAATTTAAAAATCACCTCACCCAGCTCTAATCACTGTCCACTCTCACCGTTCCAGCAGTCTTAGTTTCTTTGGCTGCCCCAGCTTCATGGCAGCCATAATGGCTGCCTTGTCTTCGTCTTCACAAAGAGGGAAAAAACCCTGGGTCCAGCAGGAGAGCTGCCACTCTCCGCGTCCTACAGGGTGTCCCTCCTTTGTATGTCACCCCTATGAGTGACTTTAGCCCCTTAGGGGGCCCTCCAACTAAGAGGATTCAGCTTGGGGATGTGGAGCCCCGCTCCCCTGCGTCGATCTTGCAGTGACATCAAACCGGAAGCCCGATATTCTTTTTGAATTTAAGAATGGTGCTTAAAAAGAAATTACTTTTCTAGCATTGGTGGTTATATCCAGTGCCCACAGAACTTTATCTATAACTGTCACATTAAAGCAGAGAAAGCCATATGGGGATATCAGGAAATAAAAAGTGAACACCAAACTCAGCAGAAGTAACTTGAGCATTTAGAAAAAAGGATTATTCTATTCAAGTTTTTATTAAGTAACCCTGTTTGAAAGTGTGGTAGCAATACTGTGATAGAGTTTCTGTATTTATACATCTTTGTTAAAAGTCCAGATAGGAAACAAGGAACAGGCTTCTAAAAAACACAGTAACATTAGAAGTCTTTTTTTAAATTGTGATTCCATACACAAAAGAAGAAGCAATGAGATCTTTCATCTTGGTTGGTATGAAAAATGCATGTAAGCTTATAAAGTTAACAATAATTTTATGGGAGAAAGGTTTTACATGATTTCAAGCTGTCTGTTGCATGCCTTAATTTAGCATTTTTCAACTTTTACCTATATGTAAATTACTACTACTTCATAGACAGACAGACAGACAGACAGACAGACAGATGTTACCACAATTGATTTAGACTGCAGTTTCCATAATCCCCAGTGCTCATGCTGCCTTGAGGGTCTGGAAGTTGTGCTCAAAATCCTCTGTAAGTGGAATATTCTTGCCTAATAGATTCTATCAGCTGCAATGGTATAGTAGTTTTCTATACCACAGAAGGGCCACTGAAAATAATATCTTACCTACAACTGTTGTGCAACAAAATAAAGTCTTGTTAATTATTTGAGTCAGTAACTGTTCATCTTAATTTGTAAATGATGCAAAACTGAGCTTGAATTTGCTCTGATGCTGTTGAATTCTGCTTCTTTGGCAGGCAAAACGGAGATTGGAACTAGAAGAACCGGGACAGCAATTTCTACCTGAAGGATTGAGAACTCCAAAGGGGAAAGGCAGAGCTGCAACAAGAAGTCCAGAGAGTCCAAAAAGTAAGAAAATGTGTGCGTAGCTTTATGAAGTGCATTCATTTCATTTTCATTTCATTTAATTAGACTTATATACCGCCCCATTCCAAGGACTCGGGGCGGTTCACACTCAAAAATCCCCTTAAAAATACACTTTAAAAATTTACACTTTTAAAACCCCATTTTAAAATTTCAAAATCATCACCTTTTTATGTTTAAATTAAACTTCAGATTCAGATTGGTATATTGACCTATTTACTCATCATAATGTTTGAACTATAAGCAAAATAAATCTATAATGCAGCCATTTATCTAGAAAATATTCATAGAAAACCACCATCTTGACAGTAAAGGATAGTATTATGGGGAAAAAATAGAAACAAAATATTTTCTAACTAGAGAATAACATGTTTAAATAAAAATAAAAGTATACTTCTGTCCTGTTTTCTCTCATGTGAATTTTAATATATGATAATATAATTGTAAGGGGACAGCTTCCAAAAAGAAATTATGATGTTCAGCAACTTATCTATTGTGCTGCTCAAATAGTAATTTCATTGTTCAGGTCTTGAATCCATTCTTATTCTTGTATGCTATCTAAAATTCCTTTTTTCCATGAGGCTTTAAAGAATATCATAAGAAGGAAATTAATGTTACCTTTTTATTTTAAACTCTACTATTAATATGTATCAATTTCGTTAGATGAGAAATTCAGCATAAGGAAGATACAATGTACTGGAATTTTATTTTTGCCTCCACCTATCTTGTACAACTATATATCATTTTTTTGTTACTTCTAACACTGAACAGGACACTTGAAATTCCTGTCTAACTTACTGTCTCATCATAATGGAGAAAAGTATATTACAGGTGTTTAGTTGTAAATATAATAGTTCTAGGTAGCTCACTTTCTTATCTGTATGTTATACCTGCATAAATTTTATGGAAGGAAGAGATGCTCTGGTTAGGACAAAATGGTTCTTAAAACGATCTTAATATGCCAACACCATAGCATATGTCAGGGTTTTCAATTTTAGATATGTGAATATGTGTTGACTTATTCCCAGAATTCCCCAACCAGCCAGCCAGCATGTAGACACTTAGAAGCTTCCTGCCTACTTAAGATTCCTGACCAGGGACACATCTGCCTTTAAGTAAAAGGCCAGATCTCTCAGGCAATGGAGCAGATTATCAGATATCACTGGAGGTGTATTTATGCAATGCAGACTGAGATTCTCTGTGTGTCAAAGAACAGCTGGAAGAGGAATCTGCCCCTGAGGACCCAGGAGGAGCAAACCCAGGATTATGAAGAGAAAGCAACTGGTGGAAAAAACTGCACAGTTTGGAAAGAACAGACCTGGTATCAGAGAGGACAGCTTGACAAAAGGCCACTCAGAAGATAAATACCGTTCCCTTTTTCGATTCTCCTCTCTAGGCTAAAATGAAGCCCAAGAAAGAAAAAGTACTACAACTGTCTAACATATCAAATATATCAAATGTGATTGAGACAAATAGGAAACTATAAAAGGCTAGGTATAGAAATCTATGTAGAATTTTTCAGCCAAGGTCAATATATGTTACAGGGAAGGAACATTTTTTAATTTAAAAAACACTGCTGAAGAAACACTGTAATTTAGAGAACAATCTGTGTTTCTGGAAGGTATATTACTGTCTCTTTTTTTCCACTTTCTGAGAAAAAGTATCTTTTTGTTTCATGCAAATACCAATCTCGAGGATATTGTCTTATAAAAGTTATATTTTCAACTACAGTGTGCATGCAAAGTACTTGCTAACCAACAAAATGTATTTTCAGCACAGTATGCTTTGGGGGGAAAGTGAGGGGAACAAACTTAATTAAAATGTTGACAAACAAGCAACTTAAGCCCTTTCTTTCTTTCTTTCTTTCTTTCTTTCTTTCTTTCTTTCTTTCTTTCTTTCTTTCTTTCTTTCTTTCCCTCCCTCTCT
>JANHFL010002575.1:34028-45920 GCA_032468155.1 Oxyrhabdium leporinum | reverse complement strand
GCCCCCGCTCATCCAGACCCGTACGGCCTCCAGGCACCGGGACATCACTTCCACAGCATCCTTGGGTTGGTTTGGTGTGGAGAAGTATAACTGGGTGTCATCTGCATAGAGATGACACCTCACGCCAAAACTGTTCAATCTCTTACATGTTCTTCCTGGGTAAATTAAACCTTGTGAATGAAAAGTAGTTAATTATGCTTGCAGAGGCTGGATCAAAGCCCTAACAGACATTGAGGTTTTAGCCATGAAAATTAACCAAGTTAATTACAGGTAATCCTTGATTTATAGCCATTCATTTAATGATCATTCAAAATTACAATGGTACTGAAAATAATACAACTCTTTCAAGCTTAACGACCATTGCAGCATCCTCATGGTCACGTGATAAAAATTCAGATGCTTGGCAACTGTCTCATATTTATGACGGTTGCAGTGTCCCAAGGACATGTGGTCATCTTTTGTGACCTTCTGTCAAGCAAAGTTAATGGGGAAACCAGATTCACTTAACAACCATGTGACTAACTTAACAACCGCAGTGATTTACTTAAGAACTGTGGCAAGACATTTCGTGAAATGGAGCAAAATTCACTTAACTGTCTTGCTTAGCAACAGAAATTTTGGGCTCATTTATGGTCATAAGTCAAGGACTACCTGCATACTGCTGAAGTGAAACTATCTAGGAGTGTTCTTTAATACAGCTCACATGGTACCTTAGAATTTTTTTTAACAAAATGTTATCCCATGTTTTCAGAATTGGCATTAAATGCTTTTTATTTCTAGCTCCCAAATCTCCTTCAGAAAAGACACGGTATGATACATCCCTTGGCCTTCTCACAAAGAAGTTTATTCAATTACTAAGCCAGTCTCCTGATGGTGTGGTAGATTTGAACAAAGCAGCAGAGGTCCTTAAGGTACAGAAAAGGAGGATTTATGATATTACCAATGTTTTGGAAGGCATCCATCTCATTAAGAAAAAATCCAAGAACAACATTCAGTGGATGTACGTATCACATTTCAGTATTTTTCTTGCATTCTAGAAAAGCTATCTGATTCTAGTTTTCAACTTTTTAATTATGATGGTAAAACTACATTTAACTTAGTTTTGAATTAAGAAGGAAGTTGTTTTTAAGAAGGAAGAAAGAAACTCACCAGTCATTTTGTAGGGTATTCCAATATGTGGGATGGGGAAGGTGACAGTTTCCACAGACACACATAATTTAAGAACCACAGTCTATTACACTTAACAAAATATTTTATTCGGGAGAAAGGTCCACTACTTGTAAAACATTTAGAACATATTGGCTGACCATGCATAGCAGATTTTGTTCTCTGCTTCCCAGAGTGCTAGACTAAGGAACTTAATAATGTGCCTGAAATGTTTCATATATATGTGGATGGTTTATTCAAAGTTGCAGAAATATAAGGCAGAACAGCCTTTTCTGTATGTGTTGTTACACATTATAGTTATGGCACTAAACTCTTCCATGATTAAGAATGGCATATAGAAAGAAACCTCTTCATGTATATAGACTATTACATATTTTTCTGCTATTTTCCCCCCTCTCTCCTGTAGCCCTTCAGATGTTTATCAACATCCACCAGCAATTTAACATTATTCCCATAAGGCTGCTCCTTTGCTGAATACGTTGTATGTAACACAAAGTTTACTTCATAGTTCCTGCTCTTAATACATGGGCTGGGCTTGGATATCCTACTGAGCCATAGTGTGGTTCTTTGTTTATAACCTGGTGTTACACGTGAACTATATTATTAGATATTTAATCTCACCTTTTCTATATATAACTCAAAATAGTGAATATACTGTGCCTAATACTCTTGCCTTCTACTTTCCCCACAACAACAACCTTTTGAGGAGAGTTGGGCTAAGAGAGAGTGTCTGCCCCAAGGTCATCCAGTCAGCTTCCATAAAAGCCCAGAATTCACAGTCTCCTCGTTTCTTCACCAGCATCTTAACCACCGAACCAGACTGGCTTTCATACTAGCTTCATGCTTTGTAAATCATGGTTAATGGCTTTAGATGATTTAAATACTGTACTCTCCCATTTTGTCTTCTTCAACAAATCATGGTCAAGCAAGGCTTGATTGGGTACAATTTATAAATCCAGCCATTGTATTATTTATTTTTTTATTTTCTCCCTTTATCATTTGTATAAATAACCCAAGGAGACAGAGATACCTAATACTTTTTCCTCCTCCTATTTCCCCCACAACAACCTTGTGAGATGTGTTGGTCTCAGAGAGAGTGATTGGCCCAAATTCACAAGCTGGCTTTCATTGCCTAAGTTTGAACTAGAACTCATACAGTTTCTATACTGTTACCTTAATCACTAGACCAAGCCAGCTGTAACTCTTTACATGTTTATATATATTGATTAAATTTATATGCCACCCATCTCACTATCGAGCAACTTTGAGCAGCTTACAATGACATAAAATAACAATATAAAACAATTAGAATACAATTAAAATATAAAAAACATTGGTCATTAAAAGTTAAAATTAACAACAACCTGGATAACAATGAAAAATATGTAAATAGGGAGGAGTTGGGATCTTCTTTTAATCTGCTACTGTAGTCACCTCCAGAAGGAGATGCTCTCATCAGGGACTCAAGACAGGTGGCAGAGCCAGATTTTCAGGCCCTTTAGAAAGGCCAATGGGATGGGGGGCAGATGTCATGCCAAGGGGCCTGATGTTCCAGAGGGCGGGATCCATGGCAGAAAAGCCTCTTCTCCTGCAGCTATAATTTTTTGGCCGGAGAAATCCACAGCATGTTTCTTCTGCCAGAGCAGGTGGGATAGGCCAATCTCATTGGGTTGAGATGGTTCCTTAGATAAACTGGACTCATACCTTAAAGGCTATAAAGATAATAAATTTTATATTGATAAAATATAAATATTGTATTGATTCTTTTGTCTTTAATTATGTTCTTGTTAGTAATAAAGGTATACATTATTGGCCTTTTATTTTATTAAAAAAAATGCTGTGTAATTCCAAATGTTCGTCTTCTGCTCTTCATAGTAATAAATTAGTTCTTCCAAAATAAGGAACAGCTGGATTAAGGAATGAGACACACCTTTCCTCAGATTGGAACTCTGCCATGTTCCACGAACTGTTTGCTCATTTGTTTTGAAGGGGCTGCAGTCTATCTGATTTCGGGGGCATGTTGGCACATTGTCAAGGCTTGTCAAAAGAGGTAGCAGAACTCAGCCAGGAAGAAAAGAAGCTGGATGAGTTAATCCAAAGCTGCTCTCATGACCTCAAGCTGCTAAAGGATTCTGAAGATCGGAAATATCCTTTTATAGTGAATGAAGATACACTCCTTTAATAAGTATACTTCGTGCTCTTCATATTTTTTGTTGTTGTTAAGGCCAGTGTTTTTTCAACCTTGCAACTCCAAGACATGTGGATTTCAACTTCCAGAATTCCTCAACCATTGTGCTTTCTTAAAATGATCTTAATTGAAAAATACTGGCCTAGGCTATAGGGCTGGTATTTGGCATATTTCATGGAAGTGCTTAGATAGTGATCAATAGCCCACATGGGCCCTGTCCTTGGCTATTTTAATATTGCAAAATATCAGCAAAAATGCCTTTCAAAAGACTATTCAACAGAGAGTCTGTTGCTTAGTTTGAGTCCAAAACTCTTCTCAAGTTGTCCCTAATCCAGGAACCACTCCTGCATTTTTGTGACTGAGCCTGGTAGTGAGATTCCAGATTGTAATTTGTTCACTCTTCACTATAATCTCTACATATACAGCCATGATCTTTTTAAAAATAATAATAATGAATTACTTTCCCTAGTTAATGAAGGTAGGTTAATGGGGAGACAATATAAAAATGCCTACTAAAATATCTATTTTAGTTTGCTAGTTCTCAACAGCTGCTCAACAATTCTTTAACACTGATTACATTAGCGTATGTTAGGTATGAAGATATTCAAGAAATTAGGAGCCTTAAAGACCAAACTGTCATACTTGTCAAAGCTCCTCCAGAAACCAAACTTGAAATGCTTGACCCAG
This sequence comes from Oxyrhabdium leporinum, assembly GCA_032468155.1. NCBI lineage: Eukaryota > Metazoa > Chordata > Lepidosauria > Squamata > Cyclocoridae > Oxyrhabdium > Oxyrhabdium leporinum. The sequence goes on along the minus strand of JANHFL010002575.1, from coordinate 41,878 downwards.
AAAAGGTAAAAACTTATTTTATTACATAGCACAGTTGTTTTTCTTTTCTACATTTTAAAACTAATGTTTATTTGTAGGAGTGATTTAATGAAATAAGTTTTTATGGGTGACAAAAACTTTCAAAACTTCTTTGTAACTTTGTTTGCAGTCATTTCTTCTGTTGTATTTTTTCTTATTAACTGATTGATTTTTATTTATTTGTATCTGCCTACCTTTTTGTTCAACTCAAGGCAGCATAAACATCTAATGCTACTCTCTCGTACTTTCCCCACAGTAACAGCCCTGTGAGGTGGGTTGGGCTGAGAGAACGATTGACCTACCAAAATCAGCTATCCAATTAGCTTATATGCCTAAATGAAAGATAGAACTCATAGTCTTCCAATTAACTCTAAATAATAAAGTTTCTCTCTACTTGAACTCCATTCCTGGTGATTGCATGGATGCCTCCATGGTGCTTTCTTGGCAGCGATATAAAAGTAGCTTTGCAGTTGTTTTCTTCTGGAAAGACTGTTCAGTTTTGCTTTTTCAGAAGCCAAAAAGGTAAATCAGCCAAATTTTTCTAGATACTGTCAACCTGTGGGAATTTCTTCTTATGTTAGGCTCCGTTTTATACATTCCATTCCCTGAGAATGTTGATCTACAACTATCCCATTGTATTATTTCCAAACAGGTGGAATTGGTCTTCTTTCTATAGCTAGTATCAGGCTTCTTTATATCCTGACTTACTTTCTTATTATGCCTACTGACTCTGCATCAAATCGCAGCTACTAATGTTCTTTCCTTTTTCCTTAACTATCCTTTGAAGGGGGCAGGGTTGCTGAGAGATGATACACAGCCCACGGTTACCAGCTGAGCTTTCTGGCTGAGGCGGATTTTAAGCTGGATCTCTCTAGTCCAAGACCAGCTCTGTAACATCTATGCCACATGCGATCCATGTTAATCAGCTATGCCTTTCATTGCTAGCAGCACCACTGCCATTTGATTTTTTTCTTTGGCAGTCTCTGCTGCTCATTTATCTCTCTCTCTCTCTTTCTGCCTTCCTGCAACATGCAGTAGATTATAAATTCTCTGAGATGGAACTATTGTATTTAGAAGTCAGATGCATACTGTGCTGCTAGATATAGCAAGAACATTCCCTCTCAGATCCATGTTCCTGAGCAAACATGAGAAGGTTAGCAAAGTAGTTTTATTAGGAAACCACACATTCAAAGAAGTGCTGCGTGTAGCAGCACATTGGAAACCTATTTTATACTTGCATGTCCATCCTAACATTTAAATTCTGTGTCTTCTGCCTTTTTGAAGCAATTGATTTTTCTTCTCTTAGCTTTGAAACTTTCCATCATCAGTTCCATTCACTAAATGGCTGCCTCTGACATGAGAATCTGGGCCCACGCTTTGCCATCTTAAGCCCTCATGCTGTGTTGAGGGCATCTTCTCTGTCAGCATAACTAAGTCACCCAAGCTTAGTATTAGTTGGGTTGTGCAAATCTTTAAGGGCAGCTTTGAGGGAAGCATCTCCCTTATTCCACAAAGCAATGTGGTGCCCTCACTTCTAAGAATAAAGCAGCCATGCTGTTTTCTTTAACTCTTGTATTATTCAGAAGAAGATGTGCTGATATGCACATGGAACACATGCAAAGAAACCTTTTCCAGCAACTGTAAGAGTTGTAAGAGAATGTAAGGCCTTATATCAGGGGTTTCAAACTCACATCGTCGCATGATGTATAGGGACTTTTTCCCCCTTTGCTAAACCGGGCGGGGCCAGCACATGACGCATCCGGCCCGTGGGCCGTATGTTTGACACCCCTGCCTTACATTGATTGGTTTAGAAATGGAGAAAGTTTCGTATTTTTTTACTTACCGGATTGTCCTCCCTTATTAGCTAAGAGAAGGGCTTTCTCAGCGGTTTCTACAAGTACCATAAGTAAGAGACTGACAAAATCTCCACTTTAGGAAACTCCAATTTAGATACATTGAATTGAAAGTGGGGGGGAGGGCAATCCCGTAGTTTGAATTCCTATAACCTATGGTACCTTTTTCAATAAACCTCGGAAAAGAAACCCTGGAAGCAACTTACTTTCTATGAAGGTGGTTTGATCAAGGGAGCATGACAAGACCTTGTTTTAAGGAAGACAGGGTTACCTCAATGGCCCAACAAGGCACATGAATGCAACCTTGTCCCGTTCCGTTGATTTAAAATTGAATTTTGGCCAGCATCTTTTCATTCTGTTGCTTAGGAGTGAGCTTCAAGGAACAAATGATAAGTTGAGCCATCTGAAAGCCAAAAGTTCCAACCAAAATCAGTTCTCTGTCCCTTAACCTTATGATGAAGAAGAGCTTAGAAAATAATCTTGCAAAATTACATTGATTAGAAAGGGCAGAATTCGTATCTTCTGCTAGGCCAGTTATTATCATTTTTCAAACTTTCAGCCTGCATTGGGCTCTTTTTTTTTCTTTTTTTTTTGCAGATCAGTACATTAAGTATGAAAATGCTGCAGTAGTTATTTGTAGTACTGGCAAAGGGGAGGCAGAAAACTGAAATTCTTTCTTGTTGCAGAATAAGCTAATACACTTATGTAGTACTCAAGGACCTATTGAGGTGTACTTGTGTCCAGAGGAAACCGACTACTCCACTCGAATAAAAACTCAGGATCAGGATCACAATGGAAATATCTCAAGAAATATTTCCAAAGGTAATCTGAACACTAGCGATAACCAAATATATGCAGAGCTTAAAATCAAAGTATAATCTGTTGTATAATATTTTAAGTGCTAGACTTTAAAGTAAACTAAAGAACTTTTTTTTTCTAATTCATTATCCTTGAGTACAGATTATGTTTTACTATTTTACTTGTGTTTAATTGATGTGTACATTCCTAGTTTGCAACAATACCAGTGTTACTCCTGCTCTGGCATGCATTGTCAGACACACAACATTTGATCATAAACGCGAGCATTGGTTGAAAAATGATTTTGTTGTGATTATCATATTTGCAAACGATCAATAACTGAGTAATCACTAAATAAGGAGTGAGTGAATTAAGGTTTTCTGCTTAACAGACAAATAATTTCATTTTGGCAATACCTAAACTTTAATGTGAGCCATGGAATGTATAAGTTAAATTGTCACATTAAAAAAATAGTTTCTATTTTGTCACAGGGGGCAGAATTTATATCGAATATGTTTCCCTTAAAGCATCCACTTACTCTCTGGCCAAAGCAGAAGAGCTTATCTAGGGAGGCCAGAAAGGAGGAGGAAACGTCTATCACTTTCTCATACTGCCTAGAAGCTACCTTTGGGCAACTGAAGGAAAGGGATCAGGGTTCTGGCACGCTCTGCACTTCTAGCAATGCATTGCAGGCACTGCTTCTTCAAAAGCCAAGCTTGACATTGCTTTTCCTGAAACCTTTGTTCCCCAGGTGGATATGCTATGTAAATGACAGTGGGCAGATATGTGAGTGAGGGTGAAAGGCCTAAAGCCTCCCTTCCATGAGATTCTGCTAGAACTTACTGAATGCTTTTCATTTTATATGAATTACACAGAAGGTTTTTTCTTGCGGGAAATTAATTGTATGTTTTGAGGATACCTCAAAGAGTCATGGTGGTGCAGCGGTTAGAATGCAATATTGCGGGCTAATTCTGCCAGCAGTTCTGCAGTTTGATTCTCACCAGGTTCAAGGTTGACTCAGCCTTCCATCCTTCCATGGTTGTTAAAACGAGGACCCAGTTTATTGGGGCAATATGCTGACTCTGTAAACTGCTGTAAAGCACTGTGAAGCGGCATATAAGTCTTAAGTGCTATTGCTATCTAGTGGCCAGTATGTCTTCCTTTCTTTCAATATACCCTCAAATACTCTGATTTCCCCCAAAGGGGAAAGGCAAATTAAATTTGGTGGTTTGCTTCGTGTTAGCAGAGCACATACTACAAGACAAAATTTCTTTCTCATTCAGCTAGCCTCTTTCTAGTTTTTCTGTTTTAGCCTGAAATCCAGGAGGATGGCTAAAAGATTGAGATTTCATGATTAGTACTTATCCTGATGTTTTATAGATATAAATTCTAAATAGAACTTTAATAAAGTAAAATCAATATGGTTCCTATTTCAATGCATATTTTCTCTCAGGTTTCAGAAATTGGGTGTCTCATTTGGTGATTAAGAAAGTTGTGTATAGTATTTCTGATAAAGGATATGTTTCCTTGTATATGTGGCACATTTATACACTGTGCACTTTAATATAGAAGGCAACATGGAATATTTGAATTTCAGTTTGGTTTACAGTTTATACCTATAAAATATGCATGGTTAGAGTTGTCAGATAAGGGTTCAAACTCCAAGTGGCTGCTAGAGAAGTACAATTTATCTTTTTTCTAGTGACTGTTCTGCCTTTTTGAAGTCCATGTCTGGTAGTCATAGCTAAAGAATTAAAGAGGCACAGTGACTTCCTTAAGCAGGACTCTACAAAAAGGAAGAGATGACTCCAGAGAATCTACCTTTGTAATTAGCTTTATCACTTAATTGTGTAAATCCTGCTTGTGTCACAAAACTACTAGTACTTTGGACTTAAGCAGTTCCTGAGGCTGGGAGGTTTTGGGCTGCTGTCTCTTTCCATAGTAGCAAAGTTAACTTTACAATAGGCTGGGTGGAAGGCAAAGCATTTATATGTAGTAATGTTGTGAAAAGTTTCTGTATCCAAGCTTTGATATTTTGTTCTCTTACTTATAACAGATCTGAACTCTGATAACTCAGGAGGTCCTGACTGTTCAGAAAATGCCACGGCCATCTCCCCATTAGTTTCTACCACTAACCTTTTGCAGCAGACAGAGGACCAAATTACTTCAAGTCTTGATGGCCCATTTGTAAACTTGTTGCCACCTTTACTTCATGAAGACTATCTGCTTGGACTGGATGAAGAAGAAGGGATTAGTGACCTCTTTGATGCTTATGACTTTGAAAAAGTACCTGCCTTGATGGATGGATTTTTATGCAGCTGATTTTTGTTCCTATTTTCTTTTTAAAAGTGAAACCAGAATACCTGCTGACATTCCACACTATCTCTCCTCTTCTCTCCTAACCCTTATTCCATTTCAAAGATTAGAATTTACAGTATTTCATATTTATATGAAAATACTTCATAAAATAGTACAAACACAGAATGGCAGACTTTCTTATCAGAGTTACCTTAACCTCAAATTCAGGCAGCTACTGATTTAGTAATTATAAAAGAGCGCACAGAGAATTGGAGGAAATGGCTACGCCTATTTTATTCTGGTTTACTGTGTCTATAAGTTTCATAAAGGGCTAAAGAACTGTTTTAGCCAAAAATAGCATTTTTTTTCCTTACGATTTCAAGCTGTGCCTTCTGTAAAACTTGTCTGTTCAACTTTTTCATTCAAAGAGTAACTGCAGAGAAGTGTGTTTGAGATACACAAACAAAAATGTGAAATAGACTTCTTCCAAAGTTATCTAGAACTATTTAAATTCTTATCTGTGCTCCATTTTCGAGCATTCGCCTATCGCTGAGGACATTAATAAGCCTCAAATCATTTTTAATATGAATAGGCTTTAAAGATATTGCTATCCAAGGTGAAAGAAAGGTGGTGACCCTAGTCAATACAGTATATCTGGGCAGCCTCTAAGTAACCTTTTTAAAACATGAAAAGTTGTGCATATCAGCTGCTTTAGAAAGGGAGAGTAGGCAGGGTGGATTGATTGTAGCTTCTAGCTCTTTCTGTAGAATAGTCCAGTGGATTTTGCCTTCTTTCCAAAGAGCTAGATTTAAACAGCCCATCTTTGTATTTGGCTGGTGAACTGCACATAGAATCAGTTTCTGCATGTAGTTGTCAACCCATTTCACCTTCAGATGGCTGAAGGTGATCATTTTCCCCACTAGAAAGAAATCTTGTACTGAAGAAGTCCCTTGCTATAATATAAAGCAAAGATGCACAGTTCAGTTTCACTCTCTGCAAAGTGCAATAGAACTGGCACGTGAAGTTTTTGGTACAAAACGGGGCTCTGTGTTAAGTGCCTACCAGAATTGCACTGTGGGCTTTATTTTTTATTTTTTTGCTAAGAAATACTATTTAAGCCAAGCTTCACTTTTTCAGTACTCTGTGTTTATTTGAGAAGGTTAGTTGCTTTCACTTCCCATTTTGGAAGTTTCTACAAAGCTGACATTTCACCCAAAGTGTAAATAATATACTTGTCAAGATTGTCTTCACTGAATTTTAATTGATAACTCTTTGCTGACATAATGTGCTTTCTGAAAATGGATAGAATTCATACATGTAAACATAGTTGTATGAAATGTTGTCACTTTGGTTAATTAGTTGAATAGTTTAAGCAGTATACCTTACTTTTTCTACATGATGCTTAAAACATTTCTAAAGTGTTTGTTTTAAATAATATATGTGCAGGTTTTCTGGTACCATTGAAATGCTGCTACAGACACTCACAAATGAAATGGCTGAGTAATAGTATGAAAGTTGTACAATTGAGCCTTGGAAAATAATTGTGTAAAAAAAGGCAACACATTGAGAACTGTTAAACAGTATTGTGTGTTTTATATGTATACAAACATGTGCATAGTTAATTGGTTATTTAAGTTGTATGTTCTTAAACTATAGTCATATAACAGTTTTGTACAATAGAATGAATTTGTAAAGCCTGCAGAGTATTTTATAGTTAGCTTGTTATTTCTTTAAAAAAACCCATAAAACCTTAAATCTGTAAATAAAAAAAATGTAGTATTTAAGTATGTCATATGAAGAAACAGGAGTTTGTGTATGCATGAATACTTTTATTATATGAAGAGGATCTCTGGGTAGAATAAAATGAAAGGGAAGAAGATAAAATGCCATTTTGTACAATTACATACTTCCTCCAGTGTATCAGTAAAATACTAACCTTAATATACTTTAATTAGTATGTTAGTTCTAAAATGTGTAAAATAATGTAAAAAAAAAAAAGCAAACATAATTTTTCATTTGTAAAGGCAACCTGTACTATAGCTGGGACCTTGCCTTATTAAATGTAACTGACTTTTTAAATGGTAATCAATAAAGCTTTATATCAGTACATACTGTATTAGTTTTTTTCCTGACTAATTTTTTTCATCTGCTTAAAGTTATTTCAAATGCATTTTACCCCCAAAGCAGTGGTGGGCTGCAACCAGTTTAACAAGTCGAGGATTACCTGTATCAAGTTGCATCAAGTTGTAAGTCGAGGACTACCTGCATCAAGGTGCATAGCCTGTACAAAGTAAAAATACAGCTTAAGCTTTTCCAAAGATCAGTAAGCCGGTTTATCGATGAAAATCAGCCTAGCAATTTGATCAGTACAAATTCACAAACGTCTACTCAAAAAGTCAGTCTTTTGAGCAAATAAATACCTTCGCAAGTTACCTTTGCACGTTTCCTTAAAACAGCCACTGCCTGATCTTTTAACCTAGAAAGCCAGAAAAGGAAGAATGTGATTTTGCTGTGCAGCTCTACAGGGTTAAACTTTTAAGAAGTGCTTTGGAGGAAGGGCAGGATGTTGTGTATTACTTCAAAGCAGCCACAGGGTGGGGAAGGCAACAGTTTTAAAGCGTTGCCAACATGTGCTAAGTTCCCACGCCTGCATCCCCAAAAGCACCTTTTGGAGGGGAATCTGAAGCTCTGTATAGCGCTATAAATCAAACCCTCTAACACACAGTTAACCCAACCTTCATTCTTCAGGTCTGGAGATTCTCAACTACCCATGTTATGGTTGTTCTAAAATGTTTTCAAAAGGCAACTGGACTGTTCCCCCCACCCGCACCCCCACCCTTGAAAACGTTTCGCTTCTCATCCAAGAAGCTACTTCAGTTCATC